>SNQJ01S0020909.1:0-41149 GCA_010110895.2 Picea sitchensis
GGCAAGAGAGACGTTCCAGTGGAAAATGTAGCAAGAGCGACGTTCCAGTGGAAAACATGGCAAGAGCGACGTTAACGTGGCAAGACCGACGTTAACGTGGCAAGAGAGACGTCAACGTGGCAAGAGTGACGTTATCGGGCAACATGATTTTTTTTTTTTATAAATTTCCTCTATTTTGTGACAATATGGACAATTTTGTCGATAACGCCACAAATAAAACGTCGAAATTTTTACAATATGTAGTAGTGTAGTGTGTTGTGCACAGATCACCTGTCCAGTGCGAAGTTGGCTCTGTGGCTTTATGCATAGGAGAAGGAGAATGTAAGAAGATTGAAGGAGACTAATAAAGAAGAATAATAAGTTGGTGGACGTAGCCCCACATTGGGGTGAACCACGTATATCCTGTGTTGATGTTCTTTGTGCAATGTTGCTTATATTGTTTATGTGATTATTTTCTTAGTGAAGTTGTTATAACATATAATAAATGTATCTGATGGTGTTGATTAGTGATTTATGTATGACAAATCTTAGGTCTAAGCTAATTCTATGTGCTAAGAGGTTTTAAGGACTAGATCTTGGTTCTTATTGCGCTAATCTATAATGAGGGTTAATCTACGATGTACATAAGAATCATAAACTAATGCATATTGTTGGCTAAGTGCTCTATTAAGTGTTGTAATCAAATATTTGTGTCCCAACTAGGTTGTAGATACTTGAGTCATGCACCCCCCCTGCCTCTACCTCGGGTGAGACTTCATCTGCTTCGCAGGTGTTGCCAAAAGGGATGGTAGTTAGGGTTTTGTTGGTGCGCTTTTGAAGAATTGAACCCTGTGTCTGACCCTGTGCCAACACATGTACATATTCATTCAATTTATTTACAAAAACCCACTTTGTACCAATCACATTCTTATTCTTTGGTCTTGGAACCAATTCCCAAGTTCCATTCTTCTTTATTTGATCCAATCCTTCATCCATGGCCTTATTCTAGAATTCATCCTTACTGGCCTCTTCAAAACTGTTTGGTTCAATCGTAGATAAGATTACTAGGTTCATTTTTTCTGGTGAATAGATTCTTCTTCTAGTCTGAGCTCCTACATCCTTGTTTCTAATAATCTGATCTGAAGGATGATTTTTGTGTACTCGTTTGCTAGGTTTCTTTAGAGGAACTTGTTGAACTTTCTCTTCTACTTCTGTCTGATCTTCTTCATCTTCCCCTTCTACTTCTTCTTCATCTTCTTCTTCATCTTTGTAAGGTTGTTCCATTGATTCATTTTCTTCTTCCTATGATTCTCGTCCACCTGTTTCATCAATTGTTACATTGATACTTTCCACAACTTTGTTCAATCTCATATTGTAACACATTTATTCTTTCCTTTTACTTGAGTAACCAACAAGTACTCCTTTGTCCACACGAGAGTCAAACTTTCCCATTCTTCCATCTTCTCTTTTGATGCAACATTTTCTTCCAAATACTCTAAAGTGCTTCACAATTGTTAGGCTTCCTTTCCATAGCACGTAGTAAGTACTGTCATTTTTTTTTTCTAAGAATTACTTTGTTTTGAATGTGAACTATTGTATGCACTGCATGTGTCCAAAAAAAATATCTGTCAATTTGGAATTCATTAGCATTGTTCGAGCCATTTCCTATGTAATTATCATCCATTATGATAATGTTCCTTTGTCTCTGAACCTCTCTCTGAACCAATCTATGAATCCATGTTCTTGTCTACTATCATATATCTTTCCATACTTGCTAAGTGTTCTCACGAATCCATCTTCGTCCATACTGTCCAAGACTCTACTGAAAAACTGTCCATAATGATTACCCATTTATCACTATATTATTATGAAGTCTTGACTACTACAACTGATTGTAATTCTGCTAATTGACTGCTCTAGATCTGTCTACTCAAACTCTGCAAGCTTCTCGAAGGATGGTTCTTTGGTTTGTCACAACTATCGCATAGACTCCCCTTGTCTAATATTCATATTACTTGGGAGTCTCTAATCTGGATGGCTTAGAATAATTCCTTCTCTAATGTGTATTCATTATCATCTTCATTGGTAGATTCATCATATCTCTGAGCTATGACTTCTTTCTTTCTATCTGTGGATTAATCTTTCACTACAATGCTTGAAAGTACAATCTCTTGAACTAGTTCCATATTTACCTGTCCTTATCTTCTTTCAGTTATTTTCCAAACCTTTCTGTATCTGACATCTTTCTTTTTATCTGTAGAATTTTCTTCATCTCGTTTTATTGCCAATTTTGCAATCTCTTGGACCTTGTCTTTCTTCACCTGTTCTTCGTGTTTTCTTATCCATACTTTCTTATATCTGATATCAATGTTCACTTTCATGGAAGTATCTATCATGCTTCTACAATCACTAGCTATGTGTCCATAGTTATGACATTTGTAACATTCAATGTTACATGGGGCCACATAGGCATTTATTTCTTGAACATTTCTTTTATAATCCATGCAATCCACAACCTTATGTCCAAAATTAGTACAATAAAAACAATGACCATAAAATAAATTTGCATACCTGGGAGTGAATGATCTTATTTGTGGTGTAGTCCCTATGAATTTCTTCCTTGAGTAATCATGATCATGATTGAATCTTCTTTGTGGCTTGAACATGGATGGTCTTTTTGAATATGTATCTTCAATAGTTTTCTTAGATTCTGGTTGACCATGATTCCTTCATTTGAGTACTTCTACATAACTCTTTCTATTTTCTTCATTCTTCTTTTCTAGCAACCTAGAGTGCTTCTCTTCATTCTCTATAAACAAGGTGGATGTTTTTGTCTCTTGAATGTTCTTGTTGATATTGGCAATTTTACTTCTCAATTTGACAACTTATTCTTCAAGCTTCTCAACCTCTTCTTCTTTCTTCATTATCTGAGACTTCATGACTTCTTCTGTTCTTTTCACTACTTCAAGTTGGATTTTTAATGTGATTATTTCTTTTTCAAGTCCCTTATCTTCTTGATAAAACTCTGCCTCAAGAAGGTTTACATCACTAGTTCTTTCCTTAATATGATCTGTCAATATATTCTCTCTCATTTTTTCTTCTTCCTTCTGTGTTGCCATGTTGGCTTCCAAATACTGCTTTTGATATTCAAGATTTTCTTCGATCTTTCTGGATTCTTCTAGCCGAGTACTTAATTTCTCGATGACTTGTTGGGATTCTTCAAGAATGTGAGCACTTTCCTTTTGTTTAATCAATTATTTCTTAAGTGAATTTTTTTATTCTCTTTCTTTTCTTAGTTCATATAAATAACTAAGCAATTCTGCTTCATAATTGTCTTATTTTTCAATTAGTTTTTATGTCTCATTTCCTTCATGGCATTCTATTTCAATATGCCCACGCTTTTCACAATTAAAGAAAAACAACATACCTATGTTTATTATGTACTCTTCATCTTCTGAATCTGTTTGACATGGTGAACATATTTCTTCTTGATCTGTACCTGCATCTTCTTTGGAATTTTCTGAATCTGCAATGGGTGAAGAATATATGTGATGTAACTTATCCCAAATTTCTTTAGCTAATGAAAATTTACCAACCTTTTTTCTTACCAGATTAGGTAATACTTCCCAGATGAAATCCATTGCTATTTTTTTTATTCTTCTTCAATTCCTTCTTGGCTGCATTCTTTTCCCTTTTTGAACTATCATATCTTGTAACGACTGATAGCCAAATATAATGCCCCTATGCCTGTAAAATAACTTTCGTGGTTCTATTCCTGATCTCATACTTTAACCCATTATGACCATTAAAAAATGGTACACCATTCTCAGAATAATCCATGATCTCCTTCCAGTGGTTAAACTGATTTTTGAAGGAACCAACTCTGATTCCAATTGTTGGATTACTAAGAGGGGGGGTGAATCAATAGTAGAGAAATTTAAACATTTTTAAACATAGAATGAAAGTGTTATATCAATGAATCATTATCATCCAATAGTTGCAGAGTAAATAAACAATGAACAAATGTGAAATCATACACATAAACTGTACACCAATGTTTTTACATGGAAACCCAAAGAGGGAGAAAACCACAAAATGCTTTTTCTTATATGTATTTAAGAATTATATGCTACAACCACCTATCCTTTGCTCGCCCAACCTCCCTAAAATATAAGTAGAATGAGGGACCCAATATCACACCATCACTGTGAGATATACTATTGCAAACTTGTACCAATCAACCTGCACCAAACAACTTGTACCAATAACCAGAACCATGCATCAACTTGTACCTCAACCTAAAAAAAAATCCGTCATCAATTTCATCATCCAAATATGATTTGTAACTCTGTAAAAAACCTGGTGTATATGATCACATAACTGCAAACCTTTCTTAACAAGAGACTATCATTTTCATCAAATTTTACTTTCGTCTCACATGACTAGTTTTTGATTAGTCAACAAACCTAACTTGAAATAATCACAACTGTGTACCTATAAGTAATAAAGGTCTATAAATATTACACAATGTTCTTCAGTGTCTTGTTTGCAATTTGTCCAGGTTTCACTTCTTGGAACCTCCCAGAAAAGGAGTTATAGCAAAACTGACATACCTTTTTTGAATTTTGTCTTATTCTAGAGATCTATCTTGTACAAAATTCCCATCACTGAAATTTTTTTGTATCGATATGAAAATTGTACAAAAACTACTACAAACTGTACTCTAACCAATACATTTGGTATTACTTAATTTGGATCTATTGTGAAGAAGTTATGTCATTTTTACCCGAAACACTTGTTTTAGACTAGTTTCAAGACTAGCCACAAACCCTATTTTCCACGGAGTGTAACTCCCAAAATAAAACAACCCACAAGATGGAATTATTATCACAATTACTTGGATATGTTGTCTCAACATCCTCCATATTCCGTTTCCTGAATCATTGTAATTTTTTTTTTTTGTGAAAGTGGTGAGATGACCTGTAAATAAGAAACCTTAGAAAGCATCATCAAAAGACTTTATCCTCCCTTGAATTTCGACCTTGTTTACTTCATCTTCCCTCTAAAATTTTCCTTAGATATCCTTTGGTTACCTCATTCACTTGTATATATTCAATATGCTCAAGTGTAATTAAATGAGAGACCCTTGCCTCTTATTTATACTTTTATGTAGCTTCCTCAAACGGTTACCTTTTAACCATCTTAATCCACTTTCCTTATTTTAGGGCTAACCCACTTCTAACCACTTTGTTGACATACGTTTATGAAACTCTGTCAATGAGAAGGGAAGATTCGGTCCAAGGATCTCTAGTTAACCCAACCCGTTTAAGGTAACCTACCTTGACAGGTTTTGTGGCCTTGTTAGCCAATGAAAACACTAAAGTAAACTAAGAAAGGCACAAATATATATCTATGCAATTTCACTATGTACATTAACTGATGAACCTATCTATTAATATATAACTAGCATACAATCTTATTATATACAATATCTATGTAGAGATACAAGGTTTGTGTAAAGCCTTGTGAAAATGATTTTTTTACTACTGAAACAAAGTTTGAGTAAGATATAAAGCTAATAAAATTATTCTACAACTAAATAGTCAGAAAAAACAAAATGAATGAATAAGATCTATAATAATATAATTGTAATAAACAAAGCATTTAAAGTTGAATTGTTTAATCGTTATTCATTCATAAAATAAATAAATAAACTCAAAAAAGGTAACTAAGATGTTGTTGATCATCGATAAAGAAAATAACTAAGATATTTGTATTTATGTATAATGTAGGCTCTAATAACCTGTTTTCCAAGTAGAAATCTATGGCATCAAGAAAATAATATCATATGATATTACTGGAAGTAATTCAAGGAATTTTATGTTTTGAAATAAATCTATAAGAAACAAAAAGACAAATATTTTTCTCATGTGACTTTATGTGATTCAAAAGATAGAGATGGAATCAACTCCAATCTCCTGCAAATGATATAACAAATTGTAACATTCGACATAAACTCAGAATGCACAGATACTTGTTTTATAATTAGCCACAGGGATTATGATAACCATAAATGATGGACCATCAAATATATAAGAATAACATGAAAGCATAAAATATTGAATACACTAAAGCTAATTCATATCATATATGTTTTCATGCTCATAAAAATATGAAAATAATATGACTACTGAATAATCACATCATACAATTAACTATACAGACTAAAGCCAAAAACACATTGTGTTTCATATCATTCCCCCAAAAATAAGTCCATCTTTCAGGTCCCAAAAAGAACACCCCTGTCTCTGGTAAAATACCAGTATTTAAAATATGTCCATGATATGTTTCTCATATCTTAAAAGATAGAGACAGATCTTCCTTAATCAAGTTTTTTTCAAAAAATAACTTTAATCTAGGTCTGCTATAACAACCATTCTGGTAATTTTGCAAAAAATAGTTACATAATTCAAAATATTTTTGAAATTGTTTTTAAAGAAAAGACTTGCAAATTTGAAGCATCTCCCAATGATTCACTTGTTCCATCAACCCTTACAATTCGTTCCTCCTCAAACCTGAGAAGAAAAAATGAAATTTAATTTAGAAAAAATCTAATAAACTAATTATAAACAAGCTACAAAATCTACGATTTTGTAGCTGGTCTAATAACACACACAAAAACAAATTATGTTATAACAAAGAAATCAAAAAATTAATTCTAAGAAATATGTTTACCCATTAAACATTGGAAAAGGAGGAATATGGTAATTTTGAGTTCATAACAATGTTGATGTTGGATGAGATTTTAATAACGATATCTCATGATTTCCTAGATCTTTTGCTAGCTCCGTGGGAAGTTTGTTTCACATTGGCTCTCAAATCCAAGTTTTCCCTTTCCAACACTATGTTTCGAGCCAATACCTGGTTAAGTTGAGCTTGCAAATGTAGGATATCTTGATAGTAAATCTCTATCCAAGTGAAACACTCTTCACAATACACCTGTTACAATCTTGGTAGAGGACACATATAGTCTAAGTTCAAAGTTTTACCTTGTGCCATTTCCATTTTTAAATCATTCTATATTCCTGAAAACCCTTCTTGTTCCCTTAAAAATGGAGGCAGGTTTGAAACAAAGTCATACTGGGGTGAATCCACTCTAGTGGAATCAAAGCTTGCATCCTTGACAAAGATCTTATTGTAACGACCCCTTCGTTACGTCTCTAAACAACGAAGTACAATATGATTTTTATTTTTTTCTTTTCTTTTTAGTTTGGTTTCATGAAGAAATAAGGAATTAACCACGTCACATAATTCATATCAATGCAAAAACACATGACATCATAACTTAAAGTGACACATGATCAAAATATAAACAAACTCTACAATATCATTGCTGAACGAAATTGCAATATATAATGCCAACCAATCTCATCATATTCTCACCAATAACAATAATTTTCCGAATATAAAATGTTTTCTACCTTACCCATAAAAATCATGCACTGTAGCTGCAGCAACCGAGATGTCCCGTGCTCCCGTCTTGCGTCCAGCTCTACTCCGCGTCAGCTTGCCGGCAGGTAAAACTCCGCAGGTACCTCGAAACCAACGCTAGGGGTACTCATCTTCCCATAGCTAGGAGGAACGCAAAGGGGCCACACAGAACCGGAGGGTAGAATGGCGTCTCCGGTGACTGCGCTCAACGGTGAGCTACCCTGCAACCACGGTAGAGATACAACTCCTCGCGGCAGCAGATCAAGCCTGGTCGGTAGCCTAGCGTTACAGCTAACCCGTTCCTCTCCCTCTTCAGCACCTTCCCTCAGCACATAGAATTTTTGGGCCCGTATAATTCGCCAGAATCATTAGTGTGGTACGGCTGACTAGCCCTCCTAACGATCTCCGTAGGTAAGTGTCACACATGCCTCGTTCTCAAAATTAATTTCTTTTTTTTTAATTATTAAAGGGCTCAATTCTCTCACTCCCCAAAATCGCTCCTTAAATTACTCCTTAATCACCTTAAATTTCTCCCTTAAATTACTCCTTGTCCCACTCATGGGAATTTCTCCTTAATTGCTCCTTAAATTTACTCCCCTTAATCACTTGTGATTTCTCCTTAATTTTTAGTCCTCGCATTTATTTAATTTGTTCTCTCTTGTTATTTTTATTTTTTATTTTTTTTTTTTTTTTTGGGCAGAATAAATGTGGTTTTAATCTTATTATTTTTTGGAATTTGGCGCTCCCATTTTTAATAATTTTAATTCCTTCTTTATTATTTAAAGACCATGGGTTTCCGCCAAATTAATTTCCCCATTAATTTATCCCCTTCACTTTTAATAGGACTTTAGTGATAGCACCTAGGTGGGTGTTAGTTTTAAGCCCTAGGTTTATTTTTGTAGAATCTTTTCTTAGGGCTTGTCAATTTAACTTAGAGATGTTTTTTAATTTGGGTGTTGATTTGAACAGGGCGAAAAGATTTATTGAAGTCGTTTTAAGGGGAATTTTATTGGTTAGGGTCTTAGGGTCATCTGTGTTGTCTCATCATCCTCATCGTACGTTCCCTTCCGGGGATGCACCCACGTGCTCAGAGGTGCCACTAAGCTGATTTGCATTTCTTTCCCGCTGGCGTGCCGCCAGGGATGCCACATGCTCAAAGGGTGCCCTTTTCGTGATTTGCATTTCAATAACAAAGCTGACGTGCCCTTAGGTTGCACATTATGGGAGATTTTCTACGTGGAAGCTTGATGGATTAAGGTGTAACCCCACAGGTCAACACTCTCCAGGTCCAGAGTTGAACTTATGGGGACTAAGGGCTTCTAAGGAATAAGGACCTTGCTTTATTGTGCGCCCCTTAGAGTCATTATGAGTGACTGTCGCAGTCGACGCTCATGACATCATGGGTATTTTCGAACTAGGTATTCGTTAACCCTCACGGTTAGGTCATTGGCTTGTCGCTGATGCGCCCTCGCGGGCATCATCGACCCTCTCCCGAACTGGGTAATCGTTAACCTTCTGATTCGGAGCCATTGAGGAACCAGGTTTATTGGCGGGGACTCGACACCTCCCCTCAATCCTCGGAACTGGAGTGTGTAGCGCTGCCATATGTGAGTGCGGTGTTGACGAAGCTATGGAAGTCGACTGCATCATCAATATGTATCAGATCCGTAATATTAACATATCCTTAAGAATCAATAGCATATCATCAAACTACAATCCAGTAGAAACAGCCAAATAATTCCTCCCGCGACTCAATGTCCGGGTCCAAAGGAGTTCCACCAAATACCCTCTGCATCCTCAGAAGTCCGAAACCACTCCTGTTGGGCCGAGTCAATAGCACTGTATATAGCAATGGTAAAACATCCACATCATCGATCATGGCATCATCATCAAGGTTAAGTGGTTCATCATGTAAAATCGAGATCGGTTGCGAGCAAAGTGTCCCCGAAAGAATAAGTTTTGTCGGTCGTAAAAGGCGGGATGAACAACATTTTACCCCTCTTGGTCGGCAGTCATTTTCTCGGTATAAATGCGAAGATGAAATGTACCCTTAATATCGCCAAATGCACCACGATTATCCTTAAGTCTATCTATTCAACAAAGAATGGAACGTGACGCCTCATATCGTCTCAGTGTAGAGTGGGACTATAATTAATCGGACCTTGACACGATCTGGATTCGACGTTATGGCGTGAGCGTGATGATCTAAATCTTGGTGGCTCGAATGGTGGTAGCTCCTTCGTCGGAGAATGCGCAAGGAACTCATATCAATTAATTAATAATAAGGATCGCTAATATAATGTCCGGAAGCGATATATAGAAAACGCCGTTACATATGCCTCAAAGAATCGGGCAAGGCTAGTCAAATAGACCACAACCTCTTTCTCTCCACAATCTCCAAAGGTCCACAGACCTAGGAGAGCGTTTAGCTCCCTTTTCCAAACTTGATCCAACTCTTAAGCGGTTTAGTAGGCGACTCGATCAACGAACCTCAGTAACTATGGTCGACTTGGTGTGCATCGGTATAACTCTTATGTCGATCATGCACCTCCTTTATCCTTTGTCTTATGGTTTCATCTACTCTTCCATTTCTTGGATGGCTTGGTTCCGCGGGATATCCTCGAGGTCGATGCAACTCAAAGTCTAACACGGTCTCTCATAAAGAAACTCGAAAGGTTCTATCTTAATGGTGCTTTGGTATCTGTTGTTGTAAGCGAACTCTCTTAGAGGCAAGAATTCCTCCCAACGTTTTGTTGGTCCATCACATTATCGCATGGCTTACGATATTTCCAGGTTTGAAAGTTCATTCGTTAAATGCAGTAAGATCACTCTTGGTGATACGTAGTACTATAGTTTAGTTGAGTTCCAAGGCCTCTTGGCTTCGTCCAAAATCGATCGGTAAACAGATCCCTCGATCGATTATAATCTTGTTAGGCCAGCCATGTAGCCTCACAATCTCAGCGATGAAAACTGCAGTGTCCGGTGCGATACATCGTCGCAGCATGGGAATAAATTGTGCACTCTTTGTCAGAGTGTGTACCACCACAAAATTGAGTCGTGTCTCCTTAAACCGAGAACGATCCAACAATAAATCCCATCGAAATGACTTCCCATTTCGATTTGAATGGCATGTGGTTGAATAAATCCGCGCCTAGTGTTTATGTTAGGTAACTACCTGCCGACACTTAGGTTGTATCTAGCCCGCAAAGTTGACTATGTGAAGCCTTCATTCCTTTCGAGGAGAAGAACAAAGGGCTTAGATTACTGCCCTCATCTTACGTGACTCACAGGTGGAGTCATGTAAGCGGCTTCTATGAATACTCCCTTTCCGAGGATCAACATCTCAACTCTTCGTTTGTTGGTCGCGATGAAATCCGCCCTCTAAATCTCAATAACCCATTACTTTTGTCAAAGTAAATCCCTCCTGTTATTGGTACCATCATAGTGTTTTGTCTGAGGAAATTCTTGACTTCTTTGTACCAGTCAATCATCGGTAAAAGTGAACCACTTCTCCATGTAGATTTGTTTGAAGAGGGATGTTACATATTCGTTGATTGTTTTATCTTCCTTGATCATTTCCTCTTCCTCTTCCTTGAATTCTTCCTCTACATTTTTCCTCTATAGGTTTATTGTTCTTGATTACCATGTCCTATGTTGATGAATTGAGATCCTCTTCCTCTTAAATTTTGAGTTGAATCCACAAATATCACTGTAGAAGAGTTTCAAACATCTATTTGTGTGCCATGAACATGTTGGAAATGTCTCTCTATTCTTTCTACCATATTAAATGCAAGGTTGCACATCTTGCATTTCGTTTCTAAGATAATTCCTCGTACCATTCCCTATTTTTTGAAGTCCTGAGAGAATCTCAAAATTCAAATGTCTGTATCAGGCATGCCATAACCTTATTGGTGAAGTCGTTGAATCCAAAGCTCCCGCAAAATCTTGCTTCCAGGGAATTACTTTGTCTTTCATCCTAAGAAGCTTTCCGTCTTCATATCCCATCATTACAGTCTTTAGATTATGTTTGGGTGGGGTTAAATTTTCCTTCCACCCAATTTCCATAGTGATGATATGTCCTTGAATTATTGCAGGGAGAACAAATTCTTGGATGTTGGGTACATGCCACAAAGGCTTATTTGAGATCATTCTCGTCAATTCCCGGAGATAAACTTCGGTGAACCTTTTCCATAATGTGTGTGTTTTGTATCATCAACCAAAAATATTGAATTTAATTGACATTCTTGAAATGTCAATCCCCACTTAGAGGAGTGCGTGTTAAGCTCCAATATCCGAGATCCAAGCATCTTCATAATCACTTTTTAAGAGAATAAAAGGGAACCCTCTAAAGTTGTTGATTTTGAAGTGTAGTAAATACATATTCTGAAGCATCATCATCTTGATCATTAACATACTTTGCATATGTTGATTGTTGCTTAAAATTTGGTATTTTATCGATTGGAGTGCGACAATCTTCTGCATATTGACCAATTTTGTTGCATCATTTGCATACAACCTAACTAAAATCTCGACCTCTTCTATATTGATCATTGCAATTTTGAGGTCCTTTGATTGGTTTCTCTTGAAATTGTTTGATCCTCATTGAAATTTGTGTTTCCTCATTAAGACCGTTTTTTAATGGATTTGATTTCATCTATAGTCTTCACCTTCAAGCAATTTACCATATGTAACTCTTGCCGAGCTCCAGACCCAGGGGAGGATGCTTAAGTTTAGAATAGAAGGAAGCCAGAGCGATGGAGGCAACCAAAGCGCCAAGGTTACCTTGAGTTTGGCTTGGAAGCCATTTCTACAAAGAAACTAAACTCATCGATTCGACTCCACGGGGTTTAGACCCCCTCCCAGGAGCCACCGAGATAACATTGAGCGTCCGCCTCCTCCCCTAACACCGTCGATGCACTTCCGTGGCATCCTCTAACCATGATTAGGTGCACACACACAATCAACTCAATAAGCCCCTCGGCGAAATTAGTAAAGACATAATGAGGTATTGCATCACCAAAGAAGACTAAGGCACAAGCCCGAGTAACGACCAACAATATATGACCATAGGCAAAATAAGCACAATGGCAGGATCAGCGACAAGCAAGCTAACCTGATGGTACATAAATAAGGAGACAATTTAAAACGCCACGGAAGGTGCCGCGACGAGGGACTCGGAGTAACAAAACCAATTCAACATTACATTATCTAAATGAATAACCACCCTAATATACTAACTGTGGTAATTTAAGGTACGTGATTCTAGGTTATCGCACCACACTTGTTATTAATCAATAATCAATAATTTAATGTCCATTTGTCATGGAACAGCCATCTATCGATTATGTCACCATCAGAACCATGATTCTATAATTACAATGCCGAATTGCTAAGATCCCAAATTTCAGTGACTTTACAAGACAAACATTTCCATAAGCCTGAGATGCTCTCAAATCAAGGTCATCTATTATCATAGGTTCCAATAATAATGTAATAACATCATATTTCCAAGTATCTCATATTTGAACTTAACAACACAACTTCATAACTGGAATAACATTCTATTTCTAAGTTGCATCATAGTTGAAATTGCAATTAGCATCATATTTCGAGGGGCAATATACAAGGATGCAATCTCTAAATGACCAGGGACAAGATTGGAAAGTGACCCATAACAATATAAATGACAATACTTATCGATACCCACAATAGAACTAACACCCATTTGCATCTTCCAAGTAACCTCTTATCGAGTTTAATAATATACCTCTTACTTGAAAACAACATCCTAAACATAATGGCTATAAATAAAGTAATCCTATTTAAAGGACGTATTTTCTTGGATAATAATGTTAAAATGACCAGGATAACAATTTAATAGAAGTCAATATATATATCAATCACTTCACATTATAATTGACATCAGAATTAATAATATCCATATCATTCCGGGTACCCTACTAGTCTTAACCTTGGCTTGGCAAAAACATTAACCTAAAATTTATCGCCCTTCCCTTCAATATGTTCTAAGGATTAAAATTTCATCCACCTAACATTCCATCACACTACATTATTCAATATTTACCGTATCAATGCTACCTTATAAAGCCATGATTGTTTAACAACACTACTATCAATGCCATATTACTTTTACAAAATCACTTTAACACTTATTACAACTTCCAACAGTGTTACTTGGCATGACTGATATAGCTAACCTACCACAATACTACTATTTATCATTAAATTGACAATGCCACTATCAATAACATACTTAACAATATTTAACAAGATATCACCATTATATTAACCATATATTTAACAATAGTTAACAATTTATTTGATAAATATTAAATAATATTTAACAATCTAATTTACCACATTTAACATATATGCCATATTATTCATCCTTTAAAATGACAAGGCTTAAGGACAATACTCATTGTCAACATATAAAATTCATCATCCTATATATATATATATTTTATTTCTTTGTTTTTTAAGAAAGATAATCTAATCTAGACGTGTTATGTAGCAACAACAATATTTAAATTGATCTTTTTTTTATATATATACCAAAAATTAGAAGGGACCTAATTTAACCACAATTAAAAATGTCAATAATTAAAATATTACATGTAAAGAAATGACCAATTAATATAAATGCACCTTCGTGAAATAAAGGCATATCATCAATGGGGTACCCGGCAAAATATTAACTTCCTTTTGTTAATGACTTGGAAATAAATTAATAGTCACGGTACAGCAAATTAATAAACAATCGACCTTTCAAATTATAATAAAAGGACAGTGCAATCGATAACAACAATTTCGTTTCTTTTGGTCTACGCTAACGCTCTGTTTAGTTAAATTCAATATAGTTACCCGTATATATTCAACGTAACTCCTACAACAGCGTTACCATTACTCCACCATTGTTAACTATCAATTACAATACCAAATCAACAGTACAACTGGCACTCATATCTACATACGTTTGGCAAAAACCAGCCATTTGAATGGAAATAAAAATTACATCTTAAAAGAATACGTTGCTATGATTTTAACGCTGTCAATGTGGAGGAAGGGGATCAGACTTTTCAGAACATAAGATTTGAAAACAGGGTCAGAATATGATTACACTCAGCGGAACTTCGGCAACGATGAAAAACGAAATGCTACGCTTTTCCGGGGACGCCGTAATGAGAAAAGTGAACTGGCAAACATTTTTTTACAGCAGCATGTATAAGGGGAAAAAAGTGAGCCGTCAACGATTTTTCAGAGACGGAACCCCATTTCCCTCAGCGAATATTGTAGCAACAATAAAAAAACGCAGATCCAAAGGTTGTACAGTAAAGCATGGATGGAAAAGGCAAGGGAAGTACCAAACGTTTTCTTTTTATTTTTATTTTTATTTTGCGGGGACGGATCACATCTCCCTCAGTGAATTTGCAGCAGTAAAGAAAACAAATGCTGGTTGAAACAGATTGCCAAGGGATAAAACGAAATTGCCAGAAAAATGAGATGCCAGGTAAAAACGTTTTGCCAGAATTGCCAAAAGAGAAAACAAACTGCCAGAGATAAAAATGGATTGCCAGAGGTAAAATAAATTTTCCAGAATAAAACGAATTGCCCACTGTATAACAGAGCATCACTGCATAAAGGTTGCAGTACCATGGTAATAACATTTACCCATGCAATACCAACGCCCATAAACAAGTAAAACACAGTTCATTCAAATGCCCCACCCAACAACGAATCAACGCATTAAGGCAATAGACCCGGGAGTAGAGTCCGCGAACCTTCGACAATAATTCCACAATGCGCACAGTTGAATTTGGCAATAAAAGGTTGCAAGACCAGCGGTTTTCAAGGATCACAGTGGGAAGAGCAAGAAAAGCCCAAATAAGATGAAAATAAAAATGGTCAGCGGATTCTTCTGCGCCAGCACAATGCAATGAATGCCAAAAAAATACGCCCAAGACGGCAGCAAGACGCAGACCACTAACCACTAAAAAATGCAGATAGAAGGCCCCATTTATCAGTATACATGTACACCCCATAACAGTAAAAAAAACATGCCAATACTTGGGATCACCAGAGACAATTGGAAACCTTATGCCGTTACCGTTAATGCAAGGCACCCCATAACCCGATGGCAAAAGATGCCCAAATAAGTATATGTAATGCAACTCATCAGCATTTGTCCCACTATCACGATTAAATCATAAAAACAAATGGAAAACAAGCGGCTCGATTTAAAGCCCTTTTGAAATACAGGTTAACATGGTTAAGAAGAAAATCCTTCGAGTTTTCACAAAACATCCGTGAATCCCAAGTCGGGTCGAACCGGCTCTGATACCATATAGCGACCCGCCGTTCGTCTCCTAACGGCGAAATTTTATTATGAATTTTTTTTCTTTTTCTTTTAGTTTGGTTTCATGAAGAAATAAGGAATTAACCTCGTCACATAATTCATATCAATGCAAAGACACATGACATCGTAACTAAAGTGACCCATGATCAAATATAAACAAACTCTGATATCAATTAGCGAAATTACAATATATAATGCCAAACAATCTCATCCTATTCTCCTTGATAGCAATAATTTGCAGAATATAAAATGCTTTCTACCTTACCCATAAAATCATACACACACCTTGGCCACCGCGCCTTGGCGAAGTGTCAGCTCCGGTCGCAGCATCCGCTCTACTCTGCGGCGTCAGCTTAGGCCAGATGGAAAGCTCATGGGTACCTCCATTAGCAGCTAGGGGTACTCTTCCCTTATAGCCCATTGCCAAGGGCCACACAAGAACCGAGGAGATAGAATGGCGTCACCATTTAAGCCTCAGCGAGGTGAGCCTACCACTCTCCAACACAGCTGAGATAGCCCAACTCCTCACAAGCAACCCGTCAAGCCACAATTGATGGCATTAACGTTACGCTAATCGTTCCTCCCTCTTCCTTCCTTTCCCCTCCTTTTTATAGAATTTTGAGATTGACCTAAATTCGCCGTCATTAATTATGTAATTTTTAATGACTAACCCTCTGCCGGTCTCCGTAGTCCAAGTGTCACACGTGCCTCTCGTTCTCCAAAGATTAATTTCTTTTTGGTATTAAAGACTCAATTCTCTCACTCCCCAATCGGCTCCTTAAATTACTCCTTAATCCCTTGCTTAAATTTCTCCTTAAATTACTCCTTAAATCACCCCTTAAATTTCTTCCTTAAATTACTCCTTAATTTTTGGTCTCTTTTATTCTATTGTTTAATTCTCTCTTGTTATTTTTATTTTTTATTTTTTTTTGAACCCAAAAGATAAATGTGGTTTTAATCTTTTCAATATATTTTTTAAATTCCTAGCTTTTATACTCCCACATTTTTAATAGAATTTTAATTCCTTCTTTATTATTTAAAGACCATGGGTTTCACTTAAATTAATTCCCCAGTACTTTATCCCCTTCACTTTTAATAAGACTTTCATTAACACCTACGGAGGGTTTTATTCTACGCCCTAGGTTTATTTTTGAATCTTTTCTTAGGGCTTGTCAATTTAACTTAGAGAGATGTTTTAATTTAGGTGTTGATTTGAAGGCGACAATTTAATTAGAGTCGTTTTAAAAATTTTATTAGGCGTTAAGGTCTTAGGGTCATCTATGTTGTCTCATCATCCTTATCCATGCGACGTGCCGCCGGGATGCACCGTGCTCAAAGGGTGCCACTTCGCTGATTTGCGTTTTCGCTGGCGGTGTCCTTCAGGATGTACCACATGCTCAAAGGGTTTCAGCTGATTGCACATTTCTTTCCAGCGGCGATGCCGCCGGGATGCACCACATGCTCAAAGTTGCCGCTCATTGACTTATTGAGGATTGGTAGAATCTATAACCCCACAGGTGCTTACTTCGTCCGGTGAACTTGTGGGAGACTAAGGGCTTCTAAGGATAAGGACCCTGCCTTATTGCATTCGTTTTAGAATCTTCGTGAGTGACTGTCACATTTTTCCCTCACAGCATCGTGGATCCCTCGAACTAGGTAATGTCGTTAACCCTGATTCAGTCGTGAAGCTGACGTAAGCGGTCGCCCTCCGCGACATCATGGGCCCTCGAACTGATGTCGTTAACCTACGATTCGAACCAGCCGAGGAGTGCTAATAGAAGTGGCGGGGATCTTTCGACACACCTCTCCCTCAATCTCTACGGAACTTCGTGTGTGGCCCCTTTACTCCATATGTGAGTAAATTCGGCAAGCTATCGATGCGGTACATCATCAACCATCATGTCGGTCATGTCAACAACATATCATGGAAATCAATAGCATATCATCAAAACCACACAATATCACTTTGTAAATGAAACAACTCAAATAGTCCACTCCGTGACTCAATCCAGGTCAAAGGGAGTTCCACCGATACCTCTGCATCCTCAAGATTAGAAACCACTCATTTGAAGCGGAGTCAATGGCACTGTATGTAGCAATGGTAGAACATCATGTCATCTATCATCATGCATCATCATCAAGGTTAGTGGTTCATCATCGCAAAATCCGGATCACTTGCGAGCAAGTGTCCCCAAAGAATAAGTTTTGTCGGTGCACCTTGAAGCCCGGGGATGTTACATACACCTCTTGGTGGCTTCCGTCCGAAGTTTCGATTATAAATCTTAGAAATAAATGTACCCATAATATCCATAAATACCGCAGTATCATAACAAGTCTATCTATTCCAACAAAAATAGAAGCTATTGGCGCTATCATATCGTCCTCAGTCGGCCCGGAGTCACGGACTATAATTCATCCCCAACGGACCTTGACGATCTGGATTGACGTCGTAGCGTAGAGCGGTATTGATCTAAAATGCCGGTGGCTCGGTAGGTGGCTCCCCTCGTCCGTCACACGCAAGGAACTCATGTCAATTCACCGTTGTGGGATCGCTAATATAATGTCTCATAACTGATACATGAAAACGCCGTGCATATGCGCCTCAAAGAATGGGGCAAGGCTGAATTCGATGGAAGCCACGACCTCTTTCTCTCCACAATCTTTAAGGGTCCCACGAACCTAGGGAGAGTTTATCTCCCTTTTCCAAACTTGATCCCGAGGAACTCTTATGCGGTTTTAAAGCTGGTAGGCGACTTCGATCATGGGCCTCAGCAACTGCAAATTGGGCTAGAGTGCGCTATCGGCATAACTCTTATGTGGAGTCAATAGCCTCCTTTAATCAACGCTTGTCTTATGGTTTTCATCACGCTCTTCCATTTCTTGGATGGAAACCTGGTTCCACGGGATATCTCGGTGATCCCAACTCAAAGTCTAACAAAATTAAAGCCCATAAAGAACTCAACGGCAGCCATCTTAAAGGTTGCTTTCACGGTAGCTTGTTGTTGTTATAAAGCGGCGAGTGAACTCTACTAGAGGCCAGAATTCCCCCCAACGCTTTTGCTGGTCCATCACGTACATGCGCAATTTGTCTTCCAAGGTTTGGTTCATTCGTTAAATGCACTTGCGTCATCTCACGGGTGATACGTAGTACTATAGTTTAGTTGAGTTCCCAAGGCCTCTTGGAAACTGCGTCCAAAATCGTCTGAAGTAAACACGGATCCTCGATGGGATATAATCTTCTTAGGCACAACATGCAGCCTCACAATCTCAGCGGTAGAAACTGCGGCGATGTGTCGATTGCGATACATCAGTACAGGAATAAAGTGAGCACTGCCATCGAGTCTACCACCACAAAAATTGGGTGGTATACTCGCGTAGATGGGGGCAAGTCAACAATAAAATCCATCGAAATGACTCCCCATTTCGATTTGAATGGCATGTGGTTGAAGAAATCCTGCACGGTGTCTATGTTGACCTTTACCTTCTGACACTTGGGACATCTAGCCGCAAAGGAAGTTGACTATGTCGACCTTCATTCCTTTCGAAAAGAACAAGGGCTTAAGGTCATCCCTCATCTTCATGACTCACAGGTGAAGTCAGCGCAAAAGCGGCTCCTGGAAGAGCCTCACTTTCCGGGATCAACGCATCCCCTCAGCTCTTCATTTTGGCGATGCGTAAATTAAGCCTCTAAATCCTCAATAACCCATTTTTGTCAAAAGTAAATCCCTCCTATTATGGGACCATCATAGTGTTTTGCAGGAAATTCAAACTTCTTTGTACCCGTCACATCCCACATCCGTAGAAGTGAGACCTTCTCGCGTGGAGTTAAAATCGAAGAGGGATGTTACATATTCTTGATTGTTTTATCTTCCTTGATCATTGCCTCTTCCTCTTCCTTGAATTCTTCCTCTACATTTTCCTCTATAGGTTTATTGTTATTGATTACCATGTCCTATGTTGATGGGTTGAGATCCTCTTCCTCTTGAATTTGAGTTGAATCCACAAATATCACTATGAAAAAGTTTCAAACATATGTTTGCACGCCATGAACATGTTGGAAATATCTCTCTATTCTTTTCCATGATGCAAGTTTGCACATCTTGCATTTTTCATTTCCAAAAGTGACAAGTCCAAGTACCATTCCTTGTTTTTGAAGTTGTGGGAGACTTTTAAAATTCAAATGTCTGTATTAGGCATGCCATAACCTTATTGGTGAAGTCATTGAATCCACAACTCCAACAAAATCTTGCTTCCAAAGAATGACTTTCCGTTTCATCCTAAGAAGCTTTCCATATTCATATCCCATCATTACAGTCTTTAGATTATGTTTGGGTGGGTGAAAATTCACCCTTAATTTCCATAGGTAATTGATGTCCTACTTGTTGAATCATTACCAAGGAGAACAAATTCTTCTTGAATGTTGTTACATACAAAACATTGAGATCATCTTCTGCTACGTCCAATTTGAAGATAAACTTTTCGGTGAACCTTTTCCATAATATTGTGTGTTGTATCATCAATAAAATGTGAATTTAATTGACATTCTTAGAAATGTCCAAAGAATCACTTGAAGTCATATGTTGAGTAGCTCCATTATCTGAGATCGAATCATCTTCATAGCCACTTTTAAGAGAATAATGGGAACCTTCTAAAGTTGTTGATTTTGAAGTGTAGTAAAAACATATTTTGAAGCATCATCATCTTGATCATTAGCATACTTTGCATATGTTGATTGTTGCTTAAAATTTGGTAAATTATCACTTGAAGTATGACAATATTCTTCATAATGACCAATTTTGTTGCATCATCTGCATACAACCTAACTAAAATCTCGACCTCTTCTATATTGATCATTTAAATTTTGAGGTCTTTTTGATTGATTTCTCTTGAAATTGTTTGATCCTCATTGAAATTTGTGTTTCCTCATTAAGGCCAGGTTTGTAATGGAATTGATTTCCTTCATAAATTCACCTTCAAGCCCGATTTACCATGTAGCTTAGGAGCTCCAAGCGGAGGGATTAGTAGGTTTTTAAAAGATAGAATGACGTTGAACCTGCGCAAGGTTACGCGGTTTGAAAGCCGAAATACATTTCTCCATGAAGCTAAACTCATCTGTTCGACTGCCACAGGGGTTTAGACCCCTCGAAGTGACGGATCTTTGTTAGATCCGCGCCCTCCTCCTAACACCGTCGTGCGCGTGAAACAGATCCTCTAACCATGATTGCAGGTACCGGCATAGCACACCTATCCATGTAAGCCCTCGGCGACCGATCAGGCCTTAATCAAGGTGTGCATCACAAGAATACTAAAGGCACGAGACGAGTAACGATAAACAATATATGACCATAGGCAAATCGCACAACGCAAACGGTTAGCGAAAAGCAAGCTAACCACAATCAGAAAATTCCATGAAATAAAGGAGACAATTTAAAGCCCTTCACGAGGCGCTTGAAGCCAGGGAAAAAATGAACAGCGACCAGTTGGCAGTGGCCCCACATTATTTACGTGAAATGACCTCCTAACATACTAAGCTGGGGTGAATTTAAAGATTTCAAAATTTCGGGGTTGTCGCTTTCCACACATGTTATTAATCAATAATCAATTTTAATGTATTTGTCATGGAACAGCCATCTATCGTTATGTCACCATGGGTGCTGATTCTATAATTACAATGCCGAATTCTTTAAGATCCCAAAATTTCTGTGACTTTACAAGACAAACATTTCCATAAGCCTGAGATGCTCTCAAATCAAGGTCATCTATTATCATAGGTTCCAATATTGGTGTGATAACCTCCAATCCCAAGTGACTCAATTTTGAACTTAACAACCCCCTAACTTCAAACCTAGAATAGCATTCTATGTGCAGTAGCATCATAGTTGAAATTGCAATTAACGTCATATTTCGAGGGGCAATATACAAGGATGCAATCTCTAAATGACCAGGGACAAGATTGGAAAGTGACCCATAACAATATAAATGACAATACTTATCGATACCCACAATAGAACTAACACCCATTTGCATCTTCCAAGTAACCTCTTATCGAGTTTAATAATATACCTCTTACTTGAAAACAACATCCTAAACATAATGGCTATAAATAAAGTAATCCTATTTAAAGGACGTATTTTCTTGGATAATAATGTTAAAATGACCAGGATAACAATTTAATAAGTCAATATATATCAATCACTTCACATTATAATTGACATCATAATTAATAATATCCATATCATTCCGGGTACCCTACTAGTCTTAACTAGCGGCCGTCAAAAGCATTAACTTAAAAATTTATCGCTCTTCCCTTCAATATTTTCTAAGGATTAAAATTCATTCCCTAAAGTTCCATCACACTTCATTATTCTACCCTTACCTTATCAATGCTACCTTATAAAGCCATGATTGTTTAACAACACTACTATCAATGCCATATTACTTTTACAAAATCACTTTAACACTTATTTCAACTTCCAACAGTGTTACCTGGCATGACTGATATAGCTAACCTACCACAATACTACTATTTATCATTAAATTGACAATGCTACTATCAATACCATACTTAACAATATTTAACAAGATATCACCATTATATTAACAATATATATTTAACAATAGTTAACAATTTATTTGATAAATATTCAGCAATATTTAACAATCTAATTTACCACATTTAACATATATGCCATATTATTCATCCTTTAAAATGGTAATAGGAGGCTTAAAGAAAATACTCATTGTCAACATATAAAATTCATCATCCTATATATATATATAACCTCATAATTAAAATTAGCCTCAGCTTATTACCATCATATTTAGAGGAAATCGACATATGTAGCAACAACAATATTTAAATTGATCTTTTTTTTATATATATACCAAAAATTAGAAGGGACCTAATTTAACCACAATTAAAAATGTCAATAATTAAAATAGCCACGTAAAGAAATGACGGTATAAATCCTTCGTAATTAAAAGGCATATTATCAATAAATTTCAACTTAAAATATTAACTTCACGCCTTACATTTAATGGCTTGGAAATAAATTAATAGTCACGGTACAACAAATTAATAAACAATCGACCTTTCAAATTATAATAAAAGGACGAAGTTACGATCGATAACAACAATTTCGTTTCTTTTGGTCTACGCTAACGTTCTGTTTAGTTAAATTCAATATAGTTACCCGTATATATTCAACGTAACTCCTACAACAGGGTTACCATTACTCCACCATTGTTAACCATCAATTACAATACCAAATCAACAGTACAACTGGCACTCATATCTACATACGTTTGGCAAAAAACCCAGCCATTTGAATGGCAAATAAAAATTACATTAAAAAGAATACGTTGCTATGATTTTAACGTTGTCAATGTGGAGGGAAGGAGATCATATTTTTCAGAACATAAGATTTGAAACAGGGTCAGAACATTATTACGCTTAGCGGAAATTCGGCAACGAGGAAAAACGAAATGCCCCACGATTTTTCGGGGACGCCGTAATGAAAAACGAACTGGCAAACGTTTTTACAGCAACGCAATAAGGAAAAGCGAACCGTCAACGATTTTTCAGAGACGGAACCCCATTTCCCTCAGCGAATGTGTACGGCAACAATAAAAAAACGCAGATCCAAAGGTTGTACAGTAAAGCATGGATGGAAAAACGAAATGCAAACGTTTTCTTTTCTTTTCTTTTATTTGCAGGGACAGATCCACATCTCCCTCAGCGAATTTGCAGCAGTAAAGAAAACAAATGCTGGTTGAAACAGAATGCCAATGGATAAAACGAAATTGCCAGAAAAATGAGATGCAAAAAGGTAAAAAAACGTTTGCCAGAAGAGAAAACAAACTACCAGAGATAAAAATGGATTGCCAGGGTAAAATAAATTTGCCAGAGATAAAGCGAATTGCCCACTGTATAACAGAGCATCATTGCATAAAGGTTGCAGTACCATGGTAATAACATTTACCCATGCAATACCAACGCCCATAAACAAGTAAAACGCAGTTCATTCAAATGCCCCACCCAACAACGAATCAACGCATTAAGGCAATAGACCCTGGAGTAGAGTCCGCGAACCTTCGGCAATAATTCCACAATACACACACAGATTGGCGGCAATAATTTTTTTTTGCAAGGCCAACGATTTTTCAAGATCACAGTGGAAAAACAGAAGCCCAAACCGAGAGTAAGAAAATAAAAGCATGGTCAACGCAGATCCTTCTACGCCAGCACAATGCAATGAATGCCAAAATTACGCCCAAGATGGCAGCAAGACGCAGACCACTAACCACTAAAAAATGCAGATAGAAGGCCCCATTTATCAGTATACATGTACACCCCATAACAGTAAAAAAACGTACCAATAGCGGATGCTTGAACAGTGGTGAAACCACGCCCGATTTTGGAACATGCAAGGCGCCCCATAACCGGTGGCAAAAACGCCCAAATAAATATATATAGCATGGCTCAATCAACGTCACTGCTCACACGATTGGCAAATGCATCAAAACAAATGGAAAACCGCGGCTCGGTAAAGCCTTTTAAAACCGCCAGACCATTTGGTGAAACTACCGGATCAGGTGTAAAAAGCCTTAAGCCCTCTGATTGTTTAAAACGTAGTGGAATCCCCAAGTCTTTCGAATTGACAGAGCTCTACGATACCATATGTAGCGACCGCCGTTCGTCTCCTAAGCGACAAAATTACAGTAGCGGTTTTTTTTTTTCTTTTCTTTTGGTTTGGTTCATGAAGAAATAAGGAATTAAACACGTCACATAATTCATAATGCAAAAACATGGCAAAGTGGCAATGATCAAAATATAAACAAACTCTACAATATCATTGCTGAACGAATTGCAATATATAATGCCAAACAATCTCATCATATTCTCACCAATAACAATAGTTGCGAGATATAAAATGCTTTCTACCTTACCCGTAAAAATCATACCTTGGCCACCGCGGTCAAAACCAGATTGCAGCGTCCAGCTCTATCTGCGTCAGAAGCTTTGCCGGCCAGGTAGGCTCATAGGGTACCTTGATAGCTGGGGTACTCTTCTTCCCATAGCCCCAGAGACATGAAGGGGCCACACCAAGAACCGGAGATGGGAATGGCGTCCTGGCCCCAGCCTCAGCGGTGAGCGCTACCACTCCAAACCACGGTGAGGATATACCCGACTCCTGCACAAACGGCCCGTCCAGAGCCACAATTGGGTGGCGTAGCAGTTACGTAACCTTTCCTCTCCCCTCTTCCTTCCTTTCCCCTCCCTTTTTACTTAGAATTTTGGGGCTGACCTAATTCATAAATCGGTAGGGTAATTAATTTTTAATGACCAACCCTCTAACAGTCTCCGTCGTGCAGGTGTCACACATGCCTCTGGTTCTCCAAAATTAATTTCTTTTTAATTATTAAAAAGGCTCAATTCCCTCACTCCCCCAAAATGCGGCTCCTTAGGTTATCATAATCACCTTAAATTCTCCTTATTTACTCCTTTATTTTCTCCTTAAATTTCTCCTTAAAATTACTCCTTAAATTGCTCATTAATCACTTATACAAATTTCTCATAATTTTTTTAGTCCTCTTTTATTCTATTATTTGATTCTCCTCTTGTTATTTTTTATTTTTTATTTTTTGGTTAAAAGAGATAAATGTAGGTTTTGAAATTTTCCATATATATTTTAATTTCCTAGCTTTTATGCTCCCACATTTTTAATAGAGATTTTAATTCCTTCTTTATTATTTAAAGACCATGGGTTCCACTTAAATTAATTCCCCATTACTTTATCCCCTTCACTTTTAATAGAACAATTAACACCCTAGGAGGTTTTAGTTTAAGCCCTAAGGTTTATTTTTGTAGAATCTTTTCTTAGGGCTTGTCAGTTGCTTAGAGATGTTTTAATTTGGGTGTTGATTTGAACATGGCGACAATTTAATTAGGGAAGGCGGTTTGTAAGAATTTATCAGGCGTTTTAGGTCTTAGGGTCATCTATGTTGTCTCATCATCCTTATCCATGCGACGTGCCGCCCGGGGATGCACCGCGTTAACCAAGGGTGCCACTTTCGGTTACATTTGCTTTAAGCGGCGTGCTTATCGGGATGCACCACATGCTCAAAGGGAGCCACTCATTGCGATTTGCATTTCTTCCGTACGCCGGGATGCGCATGCTCAAAGAGGGTGCCACTCGTACGACTTAATGGTAGAATCCTATAAGCCCCACAGGTCAACACTCAGGTCCGTTGGCGAACTGGCTGGGAATAGGGCTTCTAAGGAATGGGCCAGCCATTGCGTATAGAATCAAATTGACTGTTGTCGCGATCTTTCCCTCGCGACATCGTGGATCCCCTCGAACTAGGTATTCGTTAACCCACAGTTCGAATGGTAGTATTGTCGCGGTCGCCCCTCCGACTATCATGGCTCTCGAACTAGGTATCATTCAACCCTCTGATTCGAGGAGACCCGGCCGAAGTGCTAATAGAGTGGCGGTACAGCGACACACCTCTCCCTCAATCTCACGGAAATCGTGTTGGCCCCTTTACTCCATATGTGAGTCGGTGTTCGACAAGCTATCGTCCGACTGCATCATCAACCATCATGTCGGATCATGTCCACAACCAACATATCAGCAAGAAATCAATAGCATATCATCAAAACCACACAATATCAGCGTAAATGGAAACAACTCAAATAGTCCGCTCCGACTCAATCCAGAGTCCAAAGGAGTTCCACCGACTCTCTGCATCCTCAAAGGTCCGAAACCACACTCATTGAAGGTATTAGCACAATAGCAATGGTAAAACATCTGTAATAGTAAACATCATAATCAGGATTTAAAGTGGTTCATCATCATAAAATCGGATCACTTGCGAGAGTGGTTCATCATCATAAAAATCCAGATCACTTGCGAGCAAGTGTCCCCAAAGAATAAGTTTTGTCAGTGCGCCAGAGCGGGATGTTACACTTATCTTCTATAACTAGTGTAGGAATGGGTTTATCACGATTTTGATACCGGTTCCTTGTCATCCTAAACAAAAGCCTACCACTCCTCTTATTTTTTAAATCCAGGTCATTAGCATCCCATGTAACTTTCTTCCACTATATTTTAATTTTATTTTTATCATTACTAATCTTGGTCTGTACAGGATCATGGGCGATTGATGACCTATCCCTTAAAAGACTCATAATTTCTTCCAAAGGTTTCTTTGGAATGAAATCACGGTTTTTGGAGGTGACCTTGACTATTGGAAGAAACTCAATTGGAGTATTGGAAATGAATGGGATGATACACTTGGACTGACAGGTTCATCATCACTCAGAGGTAAACCGAAAATGAGCTCATATGGAAAAGGAACAAGCCTATTCATAATAAGAAAACTCTGCCAATTATCTCATGTTTTCAACAATTGGGCATTAACTAGAACTTGAATTAGACCATGATGGAACAAACTGGACTCAAGGTTAGGGTTCTATCTTTGGTAAAACTTGGACATTTTCTAAAGACTGTTGGGTAAACAAAAAGGAAAGTTCAACTTAAACACCACTAAAATCATCAATAACCTTTTATGAAACAAAAGCACCAGCCCATAACACCCTTCAGAGGTCACAAATTGTTTGATTACCACCAACAATCCATGCCAACAGTTTTTTAACAACTTTTTAGGTGTACCTTTTACATTATAGCATGAGTTTTTGATATCAATAGTGAATGTCATGACATTCCCTCTATCTTCAAATTCATGAACCATTGGTCCCGTTCCTGTGACAAAAATGTGGCCTCAGATATGTATTCGTCATCCACTTGCAACTATATGTCGCCTACCTTAGCTTTGGCTCTGTCAAAAGTTTTGGCAAAGGCCTATGCAACTTCTATATTTAAACCCTCAAAAGACTGGATAAATTTCACCCAACGAAAATGGACCAGGTCATCTACAACATCGTCGTGAGATAGAAAAGCCTGTGAGCCATTCAACTCCAATCTAACCACAAGAGACATCAACTTGCGCACAATGTACCAAAAGATGCAAAATAGAGGGGTATGTGCTAGAGCCAACCCAAAAAAAATGGTTGAGTTTGCATGGCTAACAGTGAACTGAAAACTAAGGGCTTGGAGAGAAGCTACCATGATTTCCACCTCAAGATTTGATTAAACACCTAGAACCAGAGGATGAAAAAACTAAAAAACCACTTTGTTTCCTAAAACCTACTCTATGGTCATGAAGGACCATCCAGAAGATGAAATGAATGTGATCACTGATGGACAAGACAAAGAGATGATCGTTTCATAACACATACACTAGCCATGTCAAACGTCAATAAGACAGTGAAAACACAGTTCATTGCAACATTCAGATCATATGGTGAGGTAAAAATACATATCCAAAATCACAAATGTTAAGAGATGAATTAAAATTTTAAAATTTATTTAATAATAACATAAATCACTCATGATTTGGTTTTATCCTTATGCTATGAAACTTTTATAAAATTTTCACATGGTCGCATATTCACCATGCCTAAGTGTTTTGTGATTTTAAGTCTTCGAAAGGTTTGTTTGATTTCACAAGGTGAAAACCTTTAGAGTTGAATCAATGTTCTTGTCAAAAAGGATTTCAATTTCATGATTTTCGGTCATAAAATTGAAATGGGTAAACGGGTTAGCTATTAATGAAATAAAATCGAAACAAACTGATCAACCAAGTAGTCACCCAAAAAAAATGTTCAATTCCGTCGTATATACAAATTATATAGCGGATAAAATTTTCTCTTTGCAATTTTTGTGTTTCAAAAATCGACGAAGCGATATGATAATTTGGCTGCCAACAATGGCGACTTACTAGGAAAAGCAATTATCTCTGCATCATGAAAAAATTATGTCAGGGAAAAAGAAATACTTGAATAGCACTTAAAAGTAGCTATGAAATAGATCATAATTCAAGATTAAAAGTATTAAGATTAGTTCATAAAAATTAACAGAGTCATACGCAAAAGGAGTTCTCTAATAGACGATTATAACCTAAAAGTTAGTTTTGATCAAAAGGCGATGATATTTATAAAGTTAACTTTAATACCATTGACAGGGACACTTCTTCTAGCAGGATTTCATAGCCTCGAGATGGATGTCATTTAACCCAGTCAAGTACTTTAATCCCATCCAAAATTTGTCTATCCATGTTATAAAAATTTTGATATATGATCAACTTATAAAACATACCTGACATATCTCGAACTCGACATTGCTTCGCTGCCAGCAGGCCCGTTCTGTACCCCGATGAAGTTGTCTTGGTATCATGTGCACATTTACCCACTATTAGCAGACCTGTTCAGTACCCTGACGGGTTTACAAACATTTCCCACATGTTGAAGTGTTTCCAACTCTCCTTAGTCCTTTATAATGATATAATTTGGAGATTTCATAATGACAAGAGAGCACGGTGATACTGGATATTTGATAACCAGGCAGATATATGATTGATTATTAATATTTTCTTTTTGTTCTTTAAGAACTAATAGTTTTAATCATGGTTTAGACATTTAGATTTCAATCAAGAAAATATATAAAGGATGGGGAAGCTCTTTGAGGTGATCTCATTGGAATTGGGATGATGTAAATTTTTTATAGGTGATCGTACTTCCCAAAGATCTTGACAAAATTTCAGGAATAATATTTTGGCAAAGAACTTCTAAAATGATTGTCTTATAGAAAATCATTTGAGATAAAAAATATTATTGAATATGTTTGAAATGTTTCAAACTACCATTAGTGATAAATATGATGATAAAAATTCCCCTCCACAATGGATTGTGAGTCATAAATAACTCGAAAAACAAAAGAAAACAAAGAAGGCAACAATAAAATAATCAATAGAAAAAAAATATATAAACAACTAGGGATATTTACAGAAGGTAAGATATTATTTCTCTCAAGAGAAGTACTTCTTGAGATTATGTACATTCAACGGGAAAGTGTCTGGCTGTGCCTCCAAGTTTTGCAAATGAAAGGAGCTAGGACCTAATTTTTCTGCAATAACAAAAGGCCCCAACCATAGATTTTGAAACTTGGGGTGTTCTCCTTTATCCTCATGTTCTTTATCCCACTTGAGAACCAAATATCCTACGTCAAATTTTCTATCCGAGGAATGAACTTGCATCAAATCAGTGTTTAACAATTTGTTGGTGCTAGTCCAATTTCTATTTTTCCCGTGCCCTAATTTCTTCTAATTTAAGTAAAGCATTTATTCGATTCTCTAAAGGGGGACATTCTTCTTCTTGAAATTTTTGAGATAACTGAAGTGATGGAAGAAAGACATGGGGTGTAAGGATAGATTTTCTTCCATATACGATGAAGAAAGGAGAATTACTGATGGATGATTTTGGGGTGACCCTGTCATCCCATAGTGCGTTATATAATGCATTGTGCCAATTTTTGTGATTATCTGACACTGTTATTTTCAGTATTTTAATCAGATTTTTGTTTGTTGACTAGGCCAAGCCATTTCCTTGAGGATAATAACTAGCAAATAATTTTAGCTTAATTCCCTTTTCTAGAGTATAAACATTGATGTCCAAAGAAGAAAAATAAGAAGCATTATTCGAAAACTAAACATTCAAGTATTATGAAATGTGTGATAATATGAGAATTCAAGAACGAAAATACCTGATTAGTGTATACTACCCTTAACGGTAAAGATTCCGACCATCTTGTAAAATAATTCATTGTCATGAGAATGTATTTGTGTTACTGTGAAGAAGGTGAGTTAATTGGTCCAATGATATCCAGGCCCCACTACTAAAATGGTGTACCTACAATAATAGGTTGCAAGGGAAATGCAACCTTCTTAACCCGTCCTGCAACGTTTTGACAAATTGTACATTTGTGAGCCATAGCATGAGAATGATTAAATAATGTGGGCCAATAGTAACCAGCCCTAAGTACTTTGTGGGAAGTTGTGTCTCCACCAAAATGACCCCCAACATCATCGAAATGTAACTCATCTAGTACTTTTTCAGATTCTTCCTTTTCCAGGAAATGCATAAATACACCATCAAAATTCTTCTGAAACAATACATCATTAATAAATTGAAAATATGCAGACTTGAGCCTTAGCGCTCTTCTATTTTCGAGATCCATATTTCGAGGAGCAGTTTCATGCAACAAATAAAACCTGATATCATTGTACCATGAATTAGGCATAATTTGTGTACAACAGATTTGTGTTTCATTATGCAATTTTCAATTGGTGTTGTTGGTTCATTATATGGCATTTCAACTGAGTCAGCCACTAACTTGAAAAATCCTTGGACTCTAACGACTTGTGCTGGTATGATATCTAGGTCATACTCTTGAAGGGATGTCATCCAATTATCCCTTTTCTACCCAAGTTCCATTTGAACTAACATATTTCTTATTGCAGAGTAAGGAACAATGAATTTTATCCTGGATTTCAACAGGTAAGGTATGAAATGTTTAACTTCTTTAAAGACAGCGTAGGCTTGTTGATCAACTGCATGATAATTTAATTCTTCTCCTTTAAAAGAAGAACTCATAAATAAAATGGGGATTTCATTATTTTCAACATTTTTCTGAGTAAGCACAACAACATATGATTTGTGTGATGAAAAAATATAAAGAATGAAGTCTTTGGAGAAGTCAAGACTCATTAAGGAGGGGGCTTCGGTTATAGATTTTTTGATAGAATTAAAAGACAAGTTCTCTTGTGGTCCCCATTTAAAAGGAACATCCTTTTTAATCATGTTTTGTAGAGGCCTAACCATCTTAGAAAAACTTGGAACAAAGCATCTGATGAAATTTATTTTACCCAAAAAATATTGCATTGCCTTTTTGGAAGACGATGGAGGAAGATTCACAATAGCTTGAGTTCACTCGAGGTATATTATCATTCCATCCTTTAAAACTATAAATCCAAGTAATCTTCCCTACTCTACTGCAAAAGTAATTTCTTGGGATTCAGTGAAATACCAAACTTGTGACAATGTTCTAGTATAGCCCTAAGATGTGACAAGTGATCTTTTTTATTCTTCAAAAAGACAGTGAAATCATTTAGGTAGAAAAAAACTGATTGGTTGATAAGGCTACAAAAAATAAATTTCCATTTCCCTTTGGAAAGTGGCTTTGACATTAATCAATGCAAAAGGCATTTTTCGATAGGCATAGGTGCCCCACAGGGTGCATAATGTGGTTTTTAACTGATCTGGTGGAGAGAGAAGGACCTGGTTGTACCTTGAGAAACCATCTAATAAGGATATCCTTTTAGAACNAAAATTTGTTCCATGGGAGGAACGAGATAATTGTCTTTATCAAAGGCTCGGTTTAAGTTACGAAAATCGACACAGAGCCGAATTTCTCCATTCTTCTTTCTTAGCGGGTCCAAGTTGGATACCCATTGGGTATGTCGAACCAAAAAAATGATCTTGGTGGTTAATAATTTATTTAGTTCCCTTTTTACTGTGGGTTCTAATTTAAGATGCATTTTCCTAAGTTTTTTCTGAAATGGTTGGGTTTGGGGCTTCATAGGGATTACATGTTGCATTATGTTTGGATAAAAAGTTTTTAAATCATCGTATGTCCAAGAAAATACATATTTAAATTCTTTAAACAATTTTATGACTGTAGATATTTCTTGTTGAGAGCACCCTTTCCCAGATTAATATTCTAAGGATTATCTTGCGTTCCTAAGTTTACAGTCTCATAAAGTAACGATGAGCTATTTGTTTTGCAATTAACCACTCCCCTAAACTTCTCATGTAAATCATAGAAATTTTCTAATCTAACGATAAACATAGGGATATAATTTACCAGATTAGATGATGTTTCAACAGAACGAGGGTTAGATATTACTGAAAAATTACAGAGATTTTCATTGTGAGTATTTTCATCAATTACATCATCTTGGAAAGTGTCCTCCATATGCAGAAAAATTATGATTTGTTGGTCATCGTCAAACACTTGCCAATTGGTAATATTGTCAGGGATCGATGGGATGGACATCAATTCATCATAAAATGTGTTAGGAGAAAATCCTTTAGCAGGTAATACTTTTGATGCAACAATAGCCAATACATCTTCTTCAGAATTACTAGATTTGGGAATATAACTTATGTTAAAAGCAAGAAATTTATGGATTAAGTTCCATACCTCATTTTGGTAGTTTTTGAGATGAGGTGAAAAACAATGAATAGGATTTTTTACCTGTTTAACTACAATTTTAGAATCACCAAATACCATCAAGCTTTGCACCTTGAGGTATACGACCTTCTTGAGCCCTTGCAAGAGTGCTTCATATTCTGTCGTGTTGTTTGTATACTCAAATTCTAATCTACATGAAATGAATGTATTATTACCTTTGGGGTCAATCAAAACACAACTAACGTCGACTCCTTCATGAGATTTAGACCCATCAAAGTATATAGACCAGTTTTCATCATTTTCACAACCATCAACAACGTTTGCATCATTTTTCAAAGTTGTCTCTTGAGTATGGGCTGATATTTCAGATTTTTATCCGAGTTCGTAATAGTGGATATTTTAGTCACGAAATTCCCAAAAAAAGTGTTCATACCTTGAGCTTCAAATGTATTTACACGAGCAATAAAAGGCTCATTCGAGTCATTTAGATCTGTAACAATGTACTTCAAATAATGTTCCCTATTAATTTTGAGCTTGTTAGGATGGTCATTTTCTGGTAACCATAGATGAGACAAATCTATGGTGAAATAACCGTGTAATTGTTCAAACCAATCTCTGCTCAAGAACATGCCATAAAACTCCAGAATATCAGCGAAAACTATGTCAATTACCTGACGCACTTTTGGGTTAGATGCTAATCTAATCAATACATATTTAAGTCCACCAACAATTGTGATATTAGTTCTGTCTAGATGAATAATTTTCAAGTTGGAAGGTTTGACTTCAACATTTATTTTCTGACAAACAGATAAAGGAATTACATTCGATGAGGCCCCAAAATCTACCATACAATTATGCACATTTCAGTTGAATATTTTGAAAGTTAACATAAATGGTGGCACATTTTTTCGTGGTGTGGGAGAAGAGGTTTGTTGATTTTTTTTCTGAAGTTATTTTATCTAAATTCCCTACACTTTTATCTGGTGTGTCTTTTTTATTATGATCTTCAGGTGGTATTTTGTTCATGACATCCTTTGTTTTGTTTATTCCATTTTCTTCTGATTTTTTATTTAGAGGATCATTCTTTTTACTATTATCAGCTATACTTTGTACCATTTTCTGTAGGATGAGAGGGAATTTGAGTAGTTCAAAAATCGATATATTTGCCTTTATTTTTTTAATATATTCAACAAGATCATATTCTAAATCTAGGGAAACGAGATTTTGTGATGTTTCAATCTTTTTTGTCTATCTTAATACCATATTCTTAGTTTCCTCAAGAGAAGATGTGTTTTGCACTTTACTACGAGTGTTATACGAGTGCTGGTTTTTATGGACAGTGATGAAGGAGCATCCTAAAAAAGTCAACAAAGAGAGCGCAAAAACAAAGGACAATTGTAAATGTACCAACGCACATTTTGAGAATGTTTTGAATTTGAAGATAAAACATTATTGTAAAATCTAGGAAGATATTTTTTCCTTTATGATTCAGAGGTTGTAACATAGATATTGAGCATTTTATCTCATATGTTGGTTGAAGGCATTTATTCTAATAAATGTAGAGTAGTTGTTGTCTTTAATTTCGATTATATGGTTAGATCTATAGGAGGGAAAACTCTAGAAAGCTCCCTCACATGTATTGTATTGTAACAAGAAGATAATTCTCATTGTAAGTTGTAGAGAAAAACAGAACAGAGAAGAACAAAGGTTGTAGAATATTGTATAAGCAGATAGCTATTGGTATAGAACCCATGTACAGATGGACTTGGATTAATATAAAGAAATATTTGATCCAATTCATGGTGTTGTGGTGGTTGTTGTTTACATCGATTTGAATGCTATGTTTATGGTTTTCTTATATTCTCTGTTATGCATTTGTTTCAATGCTATGTGTGTGTATCCTCGTGATTTCATGTTGAATGTATAAAGTCTGTGAGAGGAAAATTATGAGTTTCAATTTTTTCTCGTCCCGAGAATTCCTGCAAGGAGTGCAGTGAAAGTCCGCAAGGGGTTCGTTGACAAGTTCTGAGTTTCATCTCAGAAAAGATCAATAGGGATACCGTCCTTCTCATACCAACAAAAGTGCAGGTAAAGTATAGAGCCATGCAAGGTGTGTGCAGGCGGTTGAAGTCTTAGACTTTATCAACCAAGGAGAAAGGTTGAAGAACTGTTGCTACAAGAAAGTGCATAGAGTTAGAGGTTTAAACAACCAAAGGTTATTGGGAGTGCCTCAAGGAGTGCGTGAAATAATCCTTTTGAAGCCTTGAGTTTTTCGAAGAACAAAGATTAGGAAGGATAGAAATTTGGAAGAAGTTCGAAGGACAAAAGAGGTTTGAAGTCACCTCGTAGAAGTTAAGTTGAGGGGAAAATATGCCAAGTATTTGAGCAGGAGTCTTGGAGAAGTCTGAATGGACGGTTGAAATTATCAGAGGGAGAATCATCAAAGTTTCGTGGACTGCTGGATCTAGTAGATCAGTGGAAGGGTTAAGGTTGAGTGTCTTTCAACACTCATAAGCTCAGTAGGAGTAGTGGCCGTTGGATTTGGATCAACAAGAGTCATTGATATCATGCTTGAATTTTGTCATTTCAGAATTCAGGGCATGGAGATGTTTGTGACTCAGAGTCGAGAGTCACAAACTCCCAATTCGCAAAGTCCTAATAGAATCAGGATCATCAAATCACACGAAGCTTAGAACCGCTGATTTTGTGGTGAGAATTCATCGCGATTTAGACCATCGATCGAGGGGAGTTGTTGCATTTCAAATCGCCGATACACGAAATCCTGAGGTGCCAAAACATTGGGCCCCAGATCACAGTTGAGGGTCACATCAGGAGAAGACAAAGGAGGAACCGTTAACCCATTTCAGGGTTTCATATATTGAAGGTGTCAAAGGAGCTCACGTAAGGGATCACGGAGTCACGAAACCTGAAATACATTTTCGGGTGAAGGTTGCGATCATATCAATTGGCCAAGTGGGTAAGAGTTCCTGTCTAGTGGCAATTCTCATAGGCGTAACTACTAAGAAGGACCTATGGATAAATACTTGGTTGTTTAATATTCCTGTGGGGAATCAAAGAGTCAATCAGACTCAAAGGGGAGATTAAGAAAGATCCTTAGACTGGGAGGTCAAGAAGAACTTGCTGAGGTAGGGGTGCTGCGTCATAGTGGTATCAGAGCCCATATTTTTAAATTTCTGTACCAAGCAGTAATTTACAACAATGCCGCCAAGAAGACATCAAGAGAGAGCTATTCCCAATCCAACTATGGAAAGGGAAATGAGAGAACTCCATGCTCAATTAGATTTTATGGAGACAACACAGAGACAGATAGTTGATGCTAGAGATTTCAGTGAAGCTAAAAGTGAAAATGAGGCTAGAGCTGAAGAAGAAGTTGTAGTCGAAGATGCTATAGAAGAATGTCTATTCAGAGTTGTTGCAAGAATAGGTGCTAGATCAAAGATGGATATTCCAATGTACGAAGGTAACTTAGACATTGAGGAGCTACTAGATTGGTTTATATCTCTAGATAAGTACTTCAACTATGAGGATGTCAAGGAAGATAAGAAAGTTAAACATGTTGTCACTAGACTTAAAGGGCATGCATCATTGTGGTGGGATGAACTGCAGGCTGTCAAACATTGCAAAGGAAAGAAAAGAATTAAAAGATGGGATAGGATGGTCGCAAATATGAAATCCAAGTTTATACCCGGATATCACCAAATTAATTTGTTTCTAAGAATGCAGAATTTGAACAGAAAGGGATGACAGTGAAGGAATACACTGAAGAGTTATACAGGATAAACATTAGAGCTGGTCATCGTGAAAGTGATGATGAGAAAGTTTCCAGATACATGAATGGTCTGAGATATTAAATTCAAGATGAGATGAGCATGATGATAATCAAGAATGTAGAAGATGCTTATCAAATGGATTTAAAGGCAGAAGAGAAATTGGCCCGAAAGCAAGGCCAAAGGGGTAGAGGTATAAGTCAAAGAAGAGGAAAATCAATTTCCCAAGACAAAATACAGAAGCCCAAGGATGAAGAAAGGAAACCTCATAATCACCTTGAAAGAGGAGGAAGTTCACAGGGAATACAATATGCCGATAAGAAAAAATTTCTGCGAGCAAGAGGAAGAGGAAGAGGTNGAAGGCGGAAGATCCTTAATGATGCAAAAAATTATCTTGAATACAGAGAAAGAGATAGAGAATCAAGTCCAGAGAAACAATTTGTTTATAACTTCTTGCAAGACCAAGGATAGGGTATGCAAGGTAATAGGGAAAGTGGAAGCATAGATAATCTAGTATCCATAGAAATGGTGGAGAAACTGGAATTGGAGACAGTTGCACATCCAAGCCCATACAAGGTTTCGTGGTTGCAAAAAGGACATCAGGTAACAATCACTAAACAATGTTTAGTTGAATTTAAAATAGGGGGATATAGAGATGAGATATTATGTGATGTCATTCCCATGGATGTCTGTAATATTTTGTTGGGGAGACCGTGGAAATATGACATAAATGTTGTTCACGACGGAATAAAGAACACATACACCTTGGAGAAGAATGGTAGAACATATACGTTGTTGCCAATTGAAGACAAGAAGGTGAAATGAGAAGCGAGAAACACCATAATTTTGATGAGTGGGAAGGAAATTATGGAGGAAGTCAAGAAATATCAAGACATGCAGTTTGTTGTGGTAAGAAAACCTAGAGTCGTCTTAACCAATACTTTGATAAATGATCTACCAGAGGAAATTCAAGAATTGCTGGAGAATTTCGTGGATATCATGATGGACGATTTACCTTGTTCGTTGCCTCCCATCAGAAGTATAAGCCATCACATTGACCTTATAACAGGAGAAAGTTTACCAAACAAAGCAGTGTATATATTGACGCCACAGGAGAATGAAGAAGTCAAGAAGAAAGTCCAGGATTTGATGGACAAGAGATTGGTTAGAGAAAGATTGAGTCCATGCGCTATGCCAATAGTGCTAAGTCCAAAAAAATATGGTGGATGGAGAATGTGTACATACTCGAGGGATATAAACAAAATCACCATCACGTATAGATTTCCTTTACAGAGGATGGATGACTTGATGGATTTCTTGAGTGGAGCACATGTTTTTTCAAAGGTTGATTTGAAAAGAGGATATCATCAAATTAGAATGAGGGAAGGTGATGAATGGAAGACATCATTCAAAATGAATGAAGGATTGTATGAATGGCTTGTCATGCCGTTTGGTTTGACGAATGCACCAAGTACTTTCATGAGATTAATGAATGAAGTCTTGAAATATTTCATTGGAAAGTTTGTAATTGTGTATCTTGATGATATACTGATCTTTAGTAAGACTGAGGAAGAACATTTGAGACACTTAACTCTAGTGATGAGGAGGTTGCAGCAAGAGAAGTTGCTGATAAATTTGAAGAAGTCATCTTTCATGAAGAAGGAATTCATTTATTTGGGGTTTGTTATCTCTTCAAATGAGTTGAAGATGGATCCTGAGAAGGTAAAATCAATCAGGGATTGGCCATCGCCAAGGAATATCTTTGAATTCAGAAGCTTCCATGGATTAGCCAATTTTTACAGGAAGTTCATCAAAAATTTTAGTGGGATTAGTGCATCAATGATAGACACAGTCAGGAAAAGCCATAAATCTTTTCATTGGACAGAGGAAGCAGAGAAAAGTTTTAAGTTGTTGAACGAGAAGATAACTGGGCAGCCAGTTTTGGTTCTACCAGATTTCAGTAAAACATTCCGAGTCAGATGTGACGCAAGTGGATTCACGATTGGAGAAGTATTAATTCAAGAAAATAAACCAATTGCATACTTCAGTGAGAAGCTGAATGAGAGCAAGATGAAATATTCAACGTATGATAAATAGTTTTATGCGATCATACAGGCATTGAAAAAATGGATGAATTACTTGGTTCCAAAAGAGTTTGTCTTGTATAACGACAACCATGCTTTACAGTTCATAACTCGACAGGAGAAATTGAACCAGAAACATGCGAAATGGGTTGGATTTATGAAGAACTTTACTTTTGTTATAAAGCACATTTCTGGAACTGCTAACAAGGTTGTTGATGCATTGAGCAGGAAATGTTTGATTCTACAAAAATTTTGTGTGAAGACATTAGGTTTTGATAACCTTAAGGATATGTATAGAAATGACTCTGATTTCAAGGACGCTTATGAAGCGTGCGAGAATCATGTTCTAGGAGACAAAAGTCAATGGATTAAATATTTAATTCAGGATATATTATTATTCAAAGGAAATCAATTGTGTATTCTGAAGAGTTCTATGAGAGAGAATATTCTAAAGGAAAAACATAGTGGGGGATTGATTGGACATTTCGGCCATGAAAAAACCTTCGTGCAACTGAACAACTTATATTATTGTCCAGGGATGAGGAAAGATGTCAAGAAGTTTGTCAACAAATGTAGAATTTCCAACACGCAAAGGGGAAAAGACATAATACAAGATTGTATCAACCATTGCCAGTACCAGAGAGGCCGTGGGATGCGATAAGCATGGATTTTGTGTTAGGAATGCCAAGGACACATAGGGGTTGTGATTCCCTATTTGTGGTAGTCGAAAAATTCTCTAAAATGACAAATTTTATTCCATGTCAGAAAACCAATGATGCAACACACGTTGCAAACCTGTTTTTCAAAGAAGTTGTTAGACTTCATGGCTTACCCAAGAGTATTGTTTTAGATCGAGATACCAAATTTGTTGGTCATTTATAGAGGACATTATGGAAGAAGATGGGAACAGACTTATCTTTTAGCTCAACATATCACCCTTAGACGGATGGACAAACTAAGGTAGTGAATCGAAGCTTGGGATATTTGTTGAGGAGTTTAGTAGTTGAACGTCACAGTGAATGGGATCAGATTCTACCACAAGAGGAGTTTTCATATAATGACTCACCTAACAGAAGCACGGGAGAGAGCCCATTTCAGAGAATGTATGGAATACAACCGAGAGGAGTATTTGAATTGAGAGACTTAGAGAAGAGTGAATTCAGAAGTGATGGAGAAGAGGATTTTGCAGTAGATATGCAAGGGCTCCACAATAAAATCAAAGAGCAATTGCAGAATTCCAACCTGGAATACAAGAGCAGAGCAGATCAACACAGAAGAGAACTTCAGTTTTAGTGGGAGATTTTGTTTTAGCGCATCTGAGAAAATAAATGTTCCCAAGGGGGACATATAATAAACTTAAAATTAAAAATATAGGGCCATGTAAGATCTTGAGAAAATTTGAGGCCAATTCTTATGAGATAGAATTGCCAGATGGTGTGGGCATTTCACCCATATTCAACATAGCAGATCTATATCCTTACAGAGAAGATGAAACAGAGGGATCAAAGGATAAAAAATAAGTCTAGTGGGTCAAATAGATGCCTATAGCTGAAAAGCCACAGATGGAAAAGATCATTGATCAGAGAGTTAGCAAGAAGATCCGGAGGAAGACATATTTTGAGTATTTGATAAAATGGAAGGGACACCCGATTAAGGATGCCAGTTGGGAAAGTGAAGCAAATATCCAGAAACATGGACAGATGGTCCATGAGCTCATGAACATGAGTTCATGAATTTTTCATCCAGAGGAGTATGATGTAGGAGCATCATAAGAAGGCCAACAAAGCAAGCACAAAAGCAAAGGACAACTGGAAATGCACCAACGCACATTTTGAGAATGTTTTGAATTTGAAGATAAAACATTAATGTAAAATCTGGGAAGATATTTTTTCCTTTATGATTCAAAGGTTGTAACAAAGATCTTGAGCATTTTCTCTCATCTGTTGGTTGAAGGCATTTATTGTAATAAATATAGAGTAGTTGGTGTATTTAATTTTGATTAGATGGTTAGAGATGTAGGAGGGAAAACTATAGAAAGCTCCCTTGCATGTACTGTATTGTAACAAGAAGATAATTCTCATTGTAAGTTTTAGAGAAAGATAGAATAGAGAAGAACAGAGGTTGTAGAAGATTGTATAAGCAGATAGTTGTTGATATAGAACCCATGTAAAAATGCACTTGGATTAATATAAATAAATATTTGATCCAATTCATGTTGTTGTGGTGGCCGTTGTTTACATCTATTTGAATCGTATGTTTACGATTTGCTTATAT
>SNQJ01S0020909.1:64251-96018 GCA_010110895.2 Picea sitchensis
CATACCTTATATGGATACCATCCACCTTTAGATGTCAACCTGACCCATTGGTCATCTAGAAGTTCCCCAACACTTCCTTTACCACATTCAAGATCAACATTTCATTAACCATTTTACCTCATTTATCATGAATTCTAATTTCTAATAACATTTGAACTATTTCCTTAAAGCCCAAATACAATTTTGAAGTTTTTTACTTACTAAGTATTTTAATACAGAACTCCAGACAATATTTAGATCATAATTAGTCTTGGGTAGAAAGTCCATCTCCTTCTTTTTTTTAAATTGTTGTAGAGGTTCTAGTTGTTGTTGTCTATCCTCATCAAAAAACAGAAGATAGGTTGTACATGTAGATCAGCCCAAACCACTACACCCATAATTATTCCTTCTATTCAGCAACATCCAGGAAAAGAGGTGACTCTCCTCCTCCCACGGGAATTCTATCAAATTAGTTTTCTATTCACCACGCAAGGGAGGATGTTGTGATTTCTCACTCAATCACTCACATTTATGTAGCTTTGTTTATTAGCTTGATTAGAAAAACGCTTCCTAGCAATTCATGTACCCAAAAACAAATTTGTTTCTCAGTTCCCTTCATAACCATAGAGTTGCCCATGTTCTCCCTCTTCAGAAAATGGTCACCATACCCTTTCATCTTGCTTCCTCAACATCATTAGCATTTTACTTATGCTACTATAGTTAGATCATCATTAACCATATGATCCATGACATTACCATACTTACATCCAAAGGTGGACTATAATAATTATATATGCATGTTATATGCATGCTCTAGCTTTGTGATATGAATTTTAGCATATCTTTGTGCACCAAGCATTGTACCCATGTCTACAGTGCAGACGGGTTCCACTTACTTACCTTTTGCATTTTCATGCATAGACCTACCCTTATTTAATATGGATTTACACTACTTTAGCACAACCACGATCTTTTGAACTTACTCATGTCATTCCACTTCTTTCATGAGGTTCATTCTCAGTCCACATGACTTCTTTTATTTTACATGGAAGGATTACCCCAGTAGGAATTTTTTCAGTTATGACAGGTCAAGTAGGATGATGTCACCTACTTCTAGAAGGCCTCTATACATGGAGGATTGTACTCCCAATTCCAAATACTTCATTTAATAAACACTTTTAATTAACAAAGGCTTCATTAATCCCACTTTTAGGCAACTCCTACCACCTATTTAGTCCATTTTCCTTYTGGACTTGGTATTCCTTAAAAAACRTTTATGTCATTTGCATTCAAATTTTATTATTAATGCCCCTAAACATAATCCCACTTTTGTATGAATGGATATCATGTCCCAAAAGAAATGATAAGTTTSTTCTACCACAGTCTAACAYGATTCAATCTCGTTGGGTAAAATCGCAACTAAATTTTAATTTGCATCCTTCTCCTCAAGGAACTTATGCAGATATTTTCCATACGGTAGTAATACTCTCAACGGGCTCATCTTAGCCTTGATAAACTAGTCTTATGAWTGTTCTCCRGCCCATCCAGACCTCTGTTTGAATCATTMTCTGCTAGATAGGGTAGGGTAGGGTACTCTCACGCTTAAATCTTTCTAAAAAAGAAAAATCACTTGACTCTTTCGTGAGCCCAAGAAAGCCAAGTGTTGTTTCCCTCTCTGATACCACTTTGTAACACACCCAACCCCTTAGGTATAATTTTACGATATTGGGCATAAGAAATTCACTTTTCTCAATCATATTGAATCTGTGAAACTAGGATTACATCACCTTTTATTCGACGTGGGTTTTTCAACGACTATAAATTTGTCCAGATCTAAGTTCTAGAATGCAAGTTATGGTCTTTCAAAGTTATTTATGCCTTTATCAACTAGGGTATTTAATCGCCATGTGGAACCCACATGGTTCCCTATCACCTGGCATGCCACCTCATCATAGCATACAAAGACTCGCTCAACCAGAGTTCAACACTTGTCTAGCTTATATTGGCCTATTAATATAATTAAATATATCAAAGGAGCACTTAGGATTATTAAGTTCAATAAACTCCTAAGTCTTCAGACTTCGGCAAGGTTCCTCATCGTGTTGTTATGAACATACAACCGAAACTTCTGAATTTTGAAGTTGTGGAGAGGGTCCCACTTGTATTATGCCTTTACGCAAATACAAGTAATTACATTACCCCACAATATAATTAATTATATTAAATGTTTATTATAACATTAGAGTACGAGAAGGTAGGTTTGGGCCTTTGGCCCTTTTAACTTATTCGTTCTATCACCCCAAACATCTGGAGTCCCAAATCTCTAGACTCCCGAAGAGTCTGCACTTACACGTGAATGTGCATTAAATACTAGAATAGGGATAGGTAGGTCTGGGTCGTCGGCCATTTTATCCCAAGCGTTCCATCACTCAAAACACTCCAGAGACCTGAAGTTTCGAATTCCTATCAACCATTAGATCAATAATCCATGATCTAGGAGGAAGACATTTGGAAGAAGACAAGGGTGACATGTGGCCCAATCAACTAGTGACATGTGTCAAGATCCATTTGACACATAAGTTCTATGAAAGTCATGAATCGGGGTGACACGTGGCACACCTACTATGGGTACATGTCACCCTAGGTGATGTCAACATTGCACGTCACTTTAGCCTTTGGCGCTTCAGAGATATTCTCATTAACCAACATGTCAAACCCCCTAGAGTAGGACTTCGTTGGAGTGCTTTATGCTATCCTTTCATTAGTTGATCAGATGGTCAGGGGAGGTTCCCAATGGATTCCCCATATCAACGGCTCACCTTAACTCGTGAGTTTAATGTTTCTAGTTGTTTAACACCTTTTCTCTCTCAGAGTAGGTCAATGTCGAATGGCCACGACTTAGATCCAATGGTCAGGGATGATCCTAAATAACCTCATATCTACGTCTCACGTTACTTCACGACCGATAAGTGGATCGGGGTTTAACAAGGGGATGAATCCCATGATAACGGGTAAATGACCACCAAATTTCAGTCCACCTTCAAGCTACCGATTCGATAGGTCATCTTCGGTGCATTTAGTACACTACAATGTTCACTCACCCTAGAGCTCCAGACTCTCGGAGTCCCGAATTCCTTAGATCCCTTTTTAGTGTAGCGGAGGGTTCCAAGGTCTTGGTCCTATGGAACTTTGTCAAGCTCCAGAGGATACACTCCTAACTCTTAGCTGAAGTCTGGTTAAGCTCTTGGGCATGAGCCTGTGGTCACTTGGATGACTGGTTTGAAGGAAACGCCCATTGTCTATAGAGCTAAAATTCCACAACATGAAATGTAATTCAAGAAAATCAACAAGGTTGAGGTAGTCCCATAGATTTTATATCGACTCTATGTCTACAGATTTGGTCCTTGAGAAATCCCTTGAGGATTTTCCCAAACAACACAGGGGCCATAGTATTGTGTCCCAAAATCCAGTTAAAAATCTCATTGCTAGCAGTTTGCCTTTCTCCTGAAACCATCATTTCATCATATTACACTTTAACCTTTGTTTATATACCTATATTCCTCATGTACACATAAATCAAATATGGGGGTTTACTTTATTTTTCCTAGAGTATTACAAGGTAATTATATTCAACTATGCAAGGCATGCACTAAATGTGTCATCCTACCAGCACCCAAAAGAAGGAGTTTACAATTGAAAACAAGCATTCAATCATGCATTTAATTTCAAGTACATGGGGCATATGAAATACTTATCTATTACAAGTTGCAGCCAACCAACTAACTATGGGTGTTTTCCTTTCCCCCCAACCATAGGCTCAAAGGCATTCACTCTTAGCACTCTAGCCACACCCATGCCAAGCCATGATATCACTAGGGAAACTTCTATGTGTTCCTTAGGTATTTTGCAAAATCTTAGGGATCCTCTCTCTGCCACATCCTCTGCGAGGTTTATCAAATTATTCCTCAACATCAAGCTCGCGACCTTCTTTCTCTAGCTAAGGACGGATATTTGGTCTATTAAACCAACAAAAATTAATTCCTTTGTCTTAAAAACTCCACTTGTCTTGAAATAATAGAAGTTTCCCTTCTTCCCCACTAAGCTCAGGGCCTCCACGGGGATTATCAGATGCATTCCCAATTGGATTTCCTTTGTGCAAGAGAGTCCCTTTATAGTTGCATTGTCCCTCGACACCCTCTCCTTCCAGCACCAATTTCTTTCCAACCAGCACCAAGCTTGCGACCCTCTTTTGCTCCAGTCTAGGCTTTGGGGCTTCTATGCTCTAGTTCAGGACTCTTCCATGAGTTTCTTTATCTTTCTATTGCACATGCTCATGCATTATTTTCACCAATTCTCTTCCTTATAGACCGAATTCCTCCTTTGTTTCTCCCTGTAGCGAAAAAAAAATCTTCTTTCAATTATTCTTATGAACTAGAGAGCCTCACAGACTCTCCTCTTTTTCTGGTCTTTTTCTTCTCTTATCATATCAAGGTCACACGCCCCCCTATGGGAATGGTCTCCTTCTCATCTTCCTTCTTGTATATTCTTGCACGCCTTTTTCCTCCCTATGAAGGTTTTGGACCTGTCCTATTCCTTCTGTCAGAAGGAACTTGAGTCAATCTGGGACTGCAAAAAACTGCACTCTGTGGTACTTCAGGCTGGCATTTTTCTGTCTCCTCAGCCAGACCCTCCATGCTTACATTCATTAGAGTAGTTTATTGTTCAACCACTAGTCCTTTCTCACAAATTGATTTTTTTTTGGAATCCGGATGAGTCTCATTATTTCAACAAAGAGAATTGGGTCATTTTTACATAATGAACCCTCTCTACAATTTTCTCACTCTTTCCTCTAGTGATATAATGTCCAGTACTCCAAGGCTTCACCCCCACAATCTATTTTTGGAAATATAAACAATAATACATTTACATTTTTCACACGCAATAGCATGGTAATCATAAACAATGATTAATTACAAGCTTGGGAAAACATGGGTATTACATGAAGTCATCCAAACTATCATTCCTCCTGCACATGAAGAAAAGAATATGATAAGTTGTACTCCTTTCCAAGTTTTTGATGTTGCTTCCTTTCATGATTTGGAAAGTGAAGAAATTTTGGAGGAAACTTTTATTTCAAGTAATGAAGAGCATGATGATTGTATCAATGACTTTATACATGTTGGAAGACATAGATGGGATAAATATTTCTTTCATTTTGATGGAGATCCCATTTATAATGTCAATGATGGTTCTAGAATCATGCTAGAATCAAGAATATATATTTGTTCACTTTAGAGAATACGTCTATGATTATTATTGATTCGCCTTTTGGGAAATGTGAAGATGATTTGTTCACATATTCCTTACACCATCCTCATGATGATTTCCAACATTTTTCTGTTGATGTTTGGACAACATCGGGAAGACATTCTCCTAGATTAATAATTAATAATATAATTATTGATTATTACATAATATATATAATAAGAAAATGATAATATTAAATAGTTATTGATTATCCAAGGGACGCATCCCTTCATGGATGGTCACCATATGTTCTATATATATGGAACACTCATCATTGTAATAATACATCAATATCACATATTATCTCATATAGAAAACTCAACATGGTATCAGAGCGGGACTGGGATTAAGATACAAATATCATGTAGAGATTAATATGAGATTACACATCATTAAATAGTTTAAGTTATCGAATCTTCCACAATAGCAACAAGAACTTCTTGGTTGAGAGAAAGATTTGAGCAAGGGTTGTGCTTCACTTCTCCCACTCAAAACATTCCATAGGTCCTCATGGGTTTTCACCTGAGACCATAGGCACAAGACGTAGGTGGTTGTGTCTTTGTTCTTTTAGTCCATGGCCTCCACTACCTCATCCTAGTGCTTAGCCTGTTCCAGCATCCCATGCACCCGACCATCGCGACTTCTCCACCAGGCCTTATGATCAAGACCACTACCTCTACTAGAAGTGACTACAACTACTTTCTCTTCCATTTCCATCACGACTCGGCCCCCATTCTCCCTTCTCCCTCTCTGCACGTGTTCACTGGTGTGTTGTTAGGAATATCTATGGGCAGTGGAGGTGAACTATTATGAAATCCAGGCAGCTGGAATGTGAGTGCCAAGGTTTCCAGTTGGCATGAGGCATGTAAAGAAACCAATCAAGAAATTGCAATAGAGGTTAGTTTCTCTATGTGTCAGTATCTCAGAGGAGAAGAGCTCAAAGAATGATTTGATCTCTGGTTGAAGGTGCCACTTCACCTCCACTTGAAATGAAACACATGTTCATGTTGGATATTCCACTCTTGTTTCCAGGCTTGGAGGCATAGTATGTGGCAGCCATGGAGTGCATGGAGGTATGCATGGACCACGTTGCTAGTTTTTGGATCTGTGAGCAACATTACATCAAAGGTAAATAAATAGTGTCTCATATCAAGGCCATCGTAGTAGAGATTGTTTCAGGTATAATAATATCCATGAATATGGTCATGAATGTGAGTGTCGATCCCATAGAGAGCCTGGATGAGCTAGTGTGCCAGAAGTGGCATGGTGATTTGGTTTTCGGAATGGGCGTTGCTTGCAGCTTGGTAGTGAGAGAGATTGAATAACAAATTTATCTGGTAGTTTTGTTTGTAAAATGGTGACATTGAGAGAATTTTGGGTAATGACTACCCACTATGGAAGATTGATTGGACCACAAATAATCATCATTGTGTGATTGACGACTCTTGTGAAGGTGGGTCGCGGGGCCTCTTAGGGTTGTATACGAGAAGGTTGTGGAAATCAATCTTGTAAATGTTGATTTCTGAGGCAACATCATGAGTCATTCTCCCCGAAGGGTCCTATGTGGACTAGTAGGGGGGAATGTGGAATTCATCCTGACCTACCTCAGATGGTCATATGAAGGAACCAAGACATTGGTTTCACGAGGAAACCTCTATATGTCTTGTGACACATTGGTTCCATGAGGTAACCTCAATATTTCTTAGACATTTGTTCCATGAGGGAAACTCGATATGTCTTAGACATGTGTTCCATGAGGGAACCATGAGATGTCTAGTATGGACACAGTTAATGAGTAAAGCCTGAGGTTAGACACTTCAGGATACTTGGTTGTCGATTATACATTCATGTACAAAAGGATAAAAGGACCAAGCTATACCCTTCAAGTAGAAAGGGTAAATTTTTCGGTTACAGTGAGTCTTTGAAGGCATACCAGATCTACATCCCTGGTCAGAGACATATTGAGGTGAGAAGAAATGTTACCTTTGAGAAGGAGGTATCCTTAAGGAGATCTAGAGGATCTCACATCGAGATTGATAGTGAGGGATAGAAAGAGATGGTGCCTTCTCCCCCTCACCCTCCAGTAGTTCAGAGGGAGATAGTTGAGCCTATTGATCCAATTGATCTCATTGATCCTATAGCTCTAGTTGATGTTCCCAGAGATATTGATGTACGTCGGAAGGGACCTACATGGGATCGTTAAACTATGTAGGATAAATAAGGACATTGAACTCCTCATGGTATATTTCGAGAGAGAAAGAGACCTCAGAGATATTTTTTTTATGTCGCAGTTATGAGCCACATCATTGATTTTGAGCCTTCATATTATGAGGATGCATCTACTCAGCCAATATGGAGAGATKCCATGATGGAGGAGTATTAGTCAATCATGAAGAATGATGTGTGGTATATTGTTATGAGACCTAAAGGGAAGTTTGTACTGACTTCCAAGTGGATCTATAAGATCAAACACACAGTTGAAGGGAGCATTGAGAAGCATAAAGYGAGATTTGTTTATAGAACATTCTCTCGGGTGGAGGGAATAGATTATGAGATTACATTTGTTCATGTTGCTCGATACACTTCTATCTGGAAAATTATTTCCCTTGTAGCATCCATAGTTTGGAGACTACATCAGATTGATGTGAAGACAACCTTTCTCAATGGAGAGATTGAGGAAGAAATATACATCGAGCAGCCAGATGGTTTCATGATACATGAGAAGGAGTCTCATGTGTGCAAGTTGAAGAAGGCCCTATATGGACTCAAGAATGAACCTCGATCTTGGTATGCGAGGATTGATGGAAACCCCTTGAGTTTGTGCTTTAGAAATAGTGTTGTCGATCCCAACCTATACTATAATATTTTTAATGGTGAGTCCTTGATTTTGTTCTTCTACATTGATTATTTAATCCCCATCGGTACAAAGATACTTATTGTTGAATGCAGGTATGTGTTGGCCTCTAAGTTTGAGATGAAGGAACTTGGTATGATGAACTACTTCTTGGGACTAGAGGTGTAGCAGAGAACTGATAAGATCTTCTGGAGTCGAGGGAAGTACACATTTGAGATATTGAAGAAGTTTGGGATGTTGAACTATAATCCCATGGCTACACTAATGGTGACGAATCTGAAGAAACTAAGTGTGTATTCTTCCGCTTCCGACGAGATTGATCCGACCTTGTACAGACAACTGATTGGATCATTGATGTATCTGGTTAACTCCAGACTAGATATTTTCTATGCAGTGAGTGCACTTATCCATTTTATAAGTCAGTCAAGACAGACACACTGGATTGTTGCGAAGCATGTGTTGAGATACCTGCGAGGAATAGTTGGAAATGGTCTAAGATATACTTCCTGTATTTACATGAGATTGCAAGGATATACTAACTTGGATTGGGTAGGGAGTGTAGACGATAGGAAGAGCACCTTCGGGTGTTGCTTCACTTCGAGATATGTCGTGGTTTCCTGGTGTAACAGAAAACAGACTTTTGTGGCTTTAAGCACCGAAGAAGCATAGTACATGGCATTGAGTGTGGAAGTTGACGAAGCAGTGTGGCTTTGTAAGCTACTTGCATATTTATTTGTACATGTGTTGAATTCCATCGTTATTCATTGTGATAACCAGATTTGTGTGAATCTCTCATAGAATCCAATGTTTCATGAGAAATCGAAACACATTGAGATCAAGTACCATTACATCTGAGGCGTGGTGCATAGGAATGCAATTATGGTGCAGTGATTTCCTATAGATGAGCAGGTTGTTGATTTTCTTACCAAACCCCTTACTAGGACGAAGTTCAAGTACTTTTGTAATAGACCTAGAATGGCAGATAATGCCTCCCTTGCTGAGAGGGAGTGTTGATGTTTGCATCTTCCTAAGACATTCTCTAGATCATACTCCTCTATGACTGAGTTGAGTTGATATGTGAGGACACTTATCTGAGAAGGGATAAGTGGGTTTGGGCTTATAGCCCAACGTCTCTTATGGAGAGCACATGAGGAAATGTCAAGGGAGTTGACCTTGGCATCACACACTATGGGGATTTGACTCTAGTGTTTCTAGAGGGAGTAGCCTCTAGAAGTCCACATAGGAGTGCCATGTGTGACAAACATTCTCTAGATCGTACTCCTCTTTGACTGAGTTGAGTTGATCTGTAAGGACACTTATCCAAGAAGGGATAAGTGTGTTTGGGCTTATAGCCTAAACATCCCTTGTGGAGAGCACATGAGGACACGTCCATTATGGAGAGCACGTGAGGACATGTTAAGGGATTTAACCTTGACGTCACACACTATGGGGAGTTGATCATAGTGTTCCTAGAGGGAGTAGCCTCTAGAATTCCACATGGGAGTACCATGTGTGACATACCTTTTGCTACTACGATGGCTGTGTACCATTGGTGGAGATTGTGTGTCTTTGGATAGTAGTTGTTTACTACTATGGAAATACACCTCCTTAGCTAAGAGGGAGTGTTGATGTTTCATCATCAGGTGGACCTTCTCCTAAATTGGGTTGTAGGCCAAGGGAGATAGGATACATTTATCACAAAGTTGTATGTTATAGCAAGATTTTCCTCACCCCGTGCAATCTTGCACAGAAGGCCTTTTTCCATTTCCCTATGCAGACTTGAAGTCCCTTTTTGCAAATCCCAGAGATAAAAACATAATTTTTCCACATAAATGTGCCCTGCCTATATTACAGCATGTGTATATGTAGGTTGCACCACTATAGCCCGCGTACATCGGGAAATGTGCCCAAAATTTGAAAAATGGTGTCAGGTTTCCATGTCATGTAACGAGATCAATGATCCTTGGCCTTCCATATAATGGAAACATTTTGACTCGACCCTTTAGTTCCACTTGAAAGCTATAAATGGGTCAAATCCGAGCTATGGGAAAGAGGAGAAAGAATTCAACTTTGAGAGCAAAGTTACTATGGAGAAATTATTCACTTCACATTGAGTCTGCATCCCTTTGTCCCTTAAGTCTGAACGCATTGTTCAACCCCCAAGATCTTCCCTTACTGATTGAGAACTTCATGGTATCTCTTATATGGGCTTGCTTTTGATGGAGGATTGAAGTGGTGGAGGCCCAACTGGAAGGAACTTAGTTTCTCGGTTCTGAACCGTGCCGACACGAAAGTCTGTAACTCATTCAGTTTTGTGGATTATATCTAAATTGAAATACTCCTTTCTCATCCAATTAATATGTTGCAAATATTTGAATTATTATTCCGTGGGCATATTTGTTATGAATGTTGATGGATTATGCTATTGAATGTGCTAACATCATATATTATCACCATATGCTTGTGTTGCTTGGTTGTTGAGGACTAATTGCAAGTATATTGTTTTGAGTCAAGTGCTCAACGGTGGACTTCATCGAACGTTTGGACGAGGTAGAACTCATATCTCGTCTTGTTAGCATATTTTATTATATAGAATACTTGATATTACATTTGATTTCTGCATTCATTTCCATCTATTGTGGTTTACCCCTAGCCATAGAGAGATTTTCCTCGTAACAGAATTGGCAACCATATTGGGGATAAAATCTTCTTTTTGGGGGTTTGGAGTGTTTTTCTCCTTAGATTGATCTCGTTCATGTTGAGTTTCTTGTCATATGATTGATTGACAGCCTCTTTTCACCCTTGGTCTGAGTTTCTTAGCCTTCTCCTTAGCCTAGCTGTGTTTTGACACATATACGTGGGTTTTTGCTTGACATTCGCGTGCATACATGTGTTGTCCTTATGCAAGCTGCGTACATACGCGCTTTTCCCTTGAACAATCATGTACATCAACCTTTGTTGCTTGTTTGTTGGGTATGTGGTTTCTGGGTAGTTTTTTATTATTGTTGAGTCTTCTTGGGTCTCTATGGTGATTGTTAAGTGTCTGTGGAATGACAGGAAACCTATCTTTAGTTGAATTTTTGGGTGGTGCCTTTCTCATCATCTTTTAATTTTGATTGTCCTTGCAACTTGGGCTGGGTGTTTTTCTTCTTGATATCCCACTTGGGTTGTCTCTGTTTATACAAAGTAGAGTCTTTATATCAAGTTGTTGTTCAATCCGTGCATTTTCATTTTTCTTATATTGAAAATACAAAAATATTAGGCATTTTACATTGATTAGCATTTTGATCTCTTGAGTCTTTGTCATTTATCTTAGTGCATGTAAAGAAAGATTGCATTTTTATTTTAGAATTGCATAATTGAATTGAAAATTGCATTTTTAAGAAGCATATCATTTATTGGAAATTGAAGTTAGGACTTTGCATTGTATTCATATTCATTTATTTTACTTGTTGAGTCATAACATCATTAGTTTCACGACCGCACCTTTTGAGTAAGAAAGGCCATTAAAATTAGCGCTAGAATTTAAAATTGATTAGTAACGATTTTATTTTCTTGGGTGCACAAAATAGCTTAGGATTTAGTGCCTTGGAATAGGATTTTGTGAGTAAACTTCTCCAAGGCTATTAAATCAACATATGTGTCTAACTAAGGGAGTGGAGAAATCCATTGTTTAATCCGTAAGATCAGGAGTCTTTTCTTACACCGGAGTTAAGAACAAGGTCCCGTGAGGTCGGTTGAAGGGATATCCCCCTGATACCTTCTTAGCATCAAATATATTTATGGGGATCTATTTGTATATGGGGATCTTGCTAGTGCCCGTACCTCCATGAGAGGCGGTGCTTTCAAGGTTTCGGGCTTTTCTACCCTGGCCATATGGTGGACCTGACTTACGATTGTTCGCATGTGCATTGGTTATACCGTGGTTGATTATTTGCTGGACTTAGGTGCCACATAGGCTACTTCCAGGGGTTATTCTGCAGGTACCCTGGGTCAGATAAGGGTTGGACAACACACATCCTTTATGGAGGATTACCTCTCTAGGGGGATCTTACCGACTGGTTGTTAAGACAATGAGGGCCCTTATAACTGATTTTGTTTCCTCCAATATTTAGAAGCAAAGTCTCAGGCTCTTCTTGGGTGAGGCATACCTACTTTAGAGAGGGAGGTCCCTTCAGCTACTTTATCTTGTTTGTGTGCATATTAGTCATTTGATTATTTCTGGTGTGCTCTTTGATTATTAGTAGGCCTTTGAGATTTTATATTGTGCTTTGAGTTTTCATTATCATGGATAGTGGAGTACCTGTAGCTCCCTCCTTTACCACTACCCAGTTCCCACCCCATGATGTTCACTCATTTCATGGGGATGAATCTATCTGCTTTCCATAATGGTATGCAGAATTACGACACTCCGTCCATACCTTGGATCTCTAATCATTTTCCTATTGATATGCCAGGTGTTCTTTCACCCTTTCCACCCACTCCCTGGCCCACTTATGTGAACCCTAGTTTTGGATTCGGGGGCACCATGGCCCCGTCATCTACATGTTCATTTGATAGGACTCGTGTCCCTCAACCAACTCTCGTTATGGGAGGTTGGAACCTCCCCTCTTACGGATCCAGTCCTAGCCATGTTTCTTCATGAGACAATAGGTCATGTTGTGTGCTTGATTTATTTCATTGATGATATTGTTCATTGTTTTTGCATGCATTCATCTTAGTATGATTTTTATATTATAAAATAGAAAAATGATATATTGATGAAAATGAAAAAAAAAAAATTCCCACGTGGTTTTATATTTTTTTAGACCTGGTGGATAACGCCCCCCTTGTAGTACTGATGTGGGCATGTTAAAATGTGGCAGAATTTTAGAGTGATGCAGGTTGCAGGTCTTGGACTACCAAAGTTGTTGAGGTTCACATGCACTCTATGGTGAGCACATATCCCCATGTTGAAGTCGGATGTTACCCCCTCTCACATAGGGGTAACTAGGGGATATTTATGCCACATGGTCTATAATGAAGACTGTGATCTCGACAATGATGTTGATAAACATGTCTACTCATGGCATCCCAACAACCACTCTTAGATGCAGGGGTAGTTTTAAGGATGGAAAATTTATCTTAGAATGTAGAAACCTTGGAGAATCTTACTAGTCCTTAATATGTAAAGTATAAAATGTTTGGCGATATTTTTATAAAAACATTCAAATTTCTAAGGATTTTGTATAGTTTTTATAAAATTTGGGATATTTTTAAGGTAAAATAATTTTATTCTATGGAATTTGGGTGAATCAATTTTAGAAAAAATGGAAATGGGCAAATATGTTTTTTTGGAATAAGCATGGAAAAATAGCCCATGGGAAATATATATCCCCTAAAATTCTCCTTGGTCGGATGTCTCTCTCACTCTTGATCAACAAAGCTCATCACATCCACTCAAAATATTCCTTAGGATATTGTGGTCCAGTGTTATCATGAGGTACATTAGCCCCTGTTTCATATGAAGTGGTGTACTAATATATTAGGCATGTGAATGAGGATCATTGATTGAAGTTGGATAATGAATCATAAGCTCAAGAAGTTATGCGTGTTGCCTTGTTTCACCTTTGTGGCTAGAATTTGTATTATATTGCCATGTTGTCACCCCTAAGGAACAAGGGTATTACTTGTTGATGTTTGTAGCACTGGACAGGTAATTTTTCATAGTTCTAAGTGTATAGACATGTGGAAGTCATCCAAATCCTTCAACCCTAGTAATTTACTTTAATTAAAGGAATTATGAAAGTAAAGTGTTTTTATAATTAAAGTGATTTTAATTTAATGAAATGCTAAGGTTATTAACATTAGTGAATTAAATGAATCCTAGCCATTGACTTCAAGTGATTTGATATTTAATCTCAACCGTAAATAACTTTTGAAGATTAGGGTTATCTTTGATTCAATCAAAACTCAAGATTATAAAAGAAAGGCTAGGAGAAGGGTAAAGATACCATAGCAGCAACTCAATTGAGAGAGTGGGGAGTTAGTGACTCATAGTGAGAGAAAGAGAAGGAATTTTTTCTTAGTCCAAAACAGGAAAGTGCAAGTAGCGTAGAAAGAGGAGTAAATTCAACAACCAAGCGATTTTGTGGATGTCATACTAGTAGAGCTATAGGACGTACAGATTTATGGGAAACCATTTTTTGTTTGCAGGAGGGTCATACAATCCAATAAGGGGGAGTATAGGGCCATACATCCATACAGTATCATGTACAGGTTTGTACATATGCAACAACATGGTCGTATAGTTTGTGGTTCGTACAACATAATGTTGGTCATCCAACGGCCATACAGTTGTAGTAGTAGGGTTGTACAAGTTGTGGTTCGTAAAACATGTTGTGGGTCATACAATGGTCATACAACAACCATACAATAGGTCCATACAGAGTTCATACAACATATCCATACAATAGGGATACAACAGGGGTTTTTCCTCAGGGGAAGTTTGTTAGGTTTGTTGTAAAATTGTATTTTCCTTGGTGGGATATTTTCCCAGTAAAGGAGCCCTTGTAATATTTGACATTATTTAATAAGAAGATGATTTGAAGGAAAAAAATTATGTATGCATGTGTGAATTTTGGTTTCCAATTGTTTCTATTATTTTATTTATTTCTAGTCAGTATATTTTATTCTTTATATTGTAATTTAATTATCAGCAAGGAAAAACACAGGTAATAATTTATCTAAGTGCCAAGAATAGAGATTCTAGCATGGTATCAAAGTTTTCACTTTGAGAGGGAGGAAAATTTCAGGTTATACAACAGATCTATTATATCTTATTTGCAGCAATGGATGTTTAAAGGACCAAACACAGATCCATAGCAGTTTGTAGTAGATCTATCAGATCTGCAACGAGATCTCTACAAATCTATAAACCAGCAGTGAAATTCTTGTGGGTGCTTGAAGGAATAAGCACACGACATTTGTTTTTGTTTAGATCTAGAAATGGAGACAACCAATCTCAGGTTTGAAGAAAAGATGGATGGAGCATCTAACTTCATGTCCTAGAAGGCGAGGGTAACCTTTCTTTTGAAGGAACATGACCTTTGGGAGATTGTAGAAAAGGTTGTTCCTACACCGACATATGCAACAGAAAAGGTCATTCTTGAGAATAAGGAAATAAAATACTAGAGAGTGATCATGGATGTTATAAAGGATCATTTGATCCCTCACTTGGAAGGGAAGCACTCGACCAAAGAGATGTTCAAGGATCTAGTGGATTTGTTCCAGAGTGACAACATGAACAAGAAGATTATCTTGAGAAACAAGCTCAGATCCATCTAGATGTTAAGATATGACAATGTTACCTACTACTTAATGAGGATCATGCACACACATTATTAGCTTACAGTTATTGGGGAGAAAGTAGATGGCACGAAACTTGTAAATGTGGCACTAAATGGTTTCACCAAGCCATAGGAACCATTTGTCAGGGGAGTCTTCGCTTGGGAGAAAATTCCTGATTTGGAAAGGATATGGGATGATTACATCCAAGAAGAGACTTGGGAGGATTATAAATCTAATAGGAAAGGAGATAGAGATGAGAATATGGCCCTGGTCAGTCAAGAAAAGAAGGGAAAAGGAAATGGTTCCAAGGGTAATAGTTAGGGGGAAACCTCACTGAAAGGAAAGTAGAAGAACTTGAGTAAGATCAATTGCTTCACATTCCACAAGAATGGTCATTATGAATATCAGTGTTTAGAGAAGTAGGGTAAGGAAAAATCACAACAAGTAGTAGCATCAACAAAAACTCATTTGGATGAGTTTGTTGTGAAGTTTGAGAAGGAATTCACATTAGTTTCCTATATTTTCACTAGCATAGTAACCAGGAGTGTGGTACTTGGACATTGGTGCATCGTGTTATGTGATATAATCATGAGAGATATTTATTATTCTGATAGAGAAGGACTCGGGGATCCATGTGAAGCTTGGTGATGATTCCAAGTATGCAGTGAAGGGGGAGGGAACAATATTTTTCCATCTTGAGTAAGGTGGTTCATTTGAGGCCCATGATGTGTTATATGTACTAGGATTGAAGAATAATTTTCTCTTAGTATCAGTTATGGAAGACATGGGTTTTTTCATCATGTTTAAGAAATGGCAAGTACTCATACATCCAGAGGGAGATATCCCTGAAATCATAGTGAGGATTGGGGCTAGAGCTCGCAATTTATACAAGTTGCAAGGAAATATTATTTAGGCCTTGCTACATGAAAATGGCAACCTATATGAGATATGGCATAGGAGGATGGGACACCTGCACTATAGGGCATTGTTTATTCTGAGGGATATTGTCACTAGTCTTTCAAAATTCAGTGTTGAACAGCAGGGCATGTGCATAGGGTATGCACTTTGCAAAAATGCTAAGGCTACTTTTCCAAGTAGTGAGAGTAGGTACAAGGGGATATTGGATATTATACATTTAGATGTGAGTGTATTGATTTGGCATCAGTGCAGGGAGATATATATGATGTGACGTTCATTGATGACTTTTCCATGAAAACCTATATCTTCTTTATAATACCAAGGATGAGGTCTTCGATCAGTTCCAAGAGTTCAAGGCCCAGGTGTAGAACTAGGTAGGGAATAAAATCAAGGTCTTGAGCTCAGAAAATGGGGATGAGTACACTTCCAATGAATTAAAGGATTCCTTCAAGGAGGTAGGGATCAAAAGAGAGTTAGGATTCTCATAAAACCCTCAACAGAATGGGGTTGTAGAGAGAAAGAATTGATCCATCATCGGTTCTTCTAGGGATATGATACATGATTATAATATACCTATGTTCCTTTGGGAAGACGCATGTAAAGTATATGTGGAAACCAAAAATCCTCATAGGATATTGGGGGACAATACTCCTGAGGAAGAATTCACATGAGTGAAGCTAGAGATAGAATATTTGAGGATCTTTTGTTTTCTTGTATACATCCATATGCTTGAGGAGAAGAGGACAAAGGATATGTTTGTTTGATACAATGAGACTTCAGAGGCTTACATGATCTTCATTATAGTGTAGAGAAATATAGTTTTTAGTAGATATGATGAGTTCGAGGAGAAATTGGCTTCTAGGAAGTCACATGACCCATTATTAGTGACAAAGGACAATGAGTAGGACGCTCTGAAAGGAGAAACATTTTCAAAGGATTCAAGTTCAAGGAGTCAACCTTCAGGTGGGGAGGAGGAGTTATCGCATTCCAATTCTTTTAGGAGGCCTAGGTGGTTTATGTAGACATTAAAGAGTGCTCAGGAGCATGTTGAATCTCCTAGGAGCACTGCCAGGGAGAGAAGGCCTTCGAAGAAGTTTCCAAACTTTATTTCACTAATAAGTAATGTCATTGAAGAAACAATAGACCATTATATTTATCAGGATAATGTGTGGGACATTGTGCTAGGACCAAAGGGAAAACTGGTTCCAGTGGCTCTTGCAGAAGTACCTTCCTCGCTAAGAGGCAGTGTTGATGTTTGTAGCATCAAACTAGTACTTCCACACAGGTCTAAGTATATAGACACATGGAAGTCATCCAAATCCTTCAACCTTAGTAATTTACTTTAATTGATGGAATTATTAAAGTAAATTGATTTTATAATTAAAGTGAGCTTAATTTAATGAAATATGAAGGTTATTAGCATTAATAAATTAAATGAATCCTATCCATTGATCTCAAGTGAGTTGATATTTAATCTCAACCATCAATCACTTTGGAGATTAGGGTTATGTTTGATTCATTCAAAACTCAATATTATAAAAGCAAGTCTAGGAGAAGGGGAAAGATACAATAACATAAACTCAAATGAGAGAGTTAGGAATCAGTGACTCATAGTGAGAGCAATAAAAGGAATTTATTCTCAATCCGAAGGAGGAAACTGTAGGTAGTGTAGTAAGAAGAAGAAGTTCAGTAGCCATAATATTTTGTGGAGGTTGTACCAACACTGCAACAAGTCGTACATATTTATGGGCAACTAGTTTTGTTTGCAAGAGGACCATAAAGACTAGCAGAGGAATGTATAGGGACATAAAGCCACAGCAACAAGGTTGTACAGATCATGGATTGTATAATAGTTTAGTACATAGCCTTATAGTAGGGTTGTGTTGACAGGTCCAAATGGCATGTCAAGAAGGGAAGGGAGAACGCCTGATGTTAGGTCCTGTTATCACATAAAGCTGTAAAAAGGGTTGCGAGACGTCCAAATCCGTATTCACGCAGGACATGGTCATGGACACAAAGAACAACATTCAAAGCGACCCATTATGAACTCGAATCAATCTAATGGGCGGGCTTAGTTTTACAATGGTGGAGATCCCTGTGAGGATCAGATTAGCAGCTCGGGTATTCAGAGGTCAAAATTTGCACGCATTATAGCGTCAAAGAAAAATATTGAAATCAAAGATCAAGCAAAGGTTAAGCCTTGACCATCAGATCTCATTGGGTGAGATCGAAAGTGGGGAATTAGTGTGGAATTTGGGACTTCGAAAGATTACAGGAGTTAGACATTTAAGGGACGCAAAGGTCCAAAGCCTTGAAGCCTGAAATGAGCATGAGTCATTCGATCCAGAGGGACATGTGGCACCAGATCTGAAACGAGGAGAAAGTCTCTGCGGGAAACTTGGAATGATGAGTGCACAGTGTTCCCGAAGTCACGAAGTACGAAGTGGATTTGGGTCGTCCAACCAGAGGGACACATGGAGCCTGATCAACGGATTCGCAGTTTCACGGATCAGAGGTTTGGCATGGAGCAAGGAGCGAGTCTCGCGAGGTGTGAACTCGTAAAGTGCCCAGTGATTAGCCCTGGGTCATAGCGGAGATCATATCAGATGAGCCCATAGGAAGAGAGCTAGCGCTCGCTAGGCTCTAGTTTACGAGTTTGGAAATCGGGAGAGTCAGGGGTTGCTCACATCGAAGCACCTGAAGTACAAAGTTGTGAAGCTCCTTTTGGGTGAGCGCTTGGTCATGGCCCGGGGTCATATGGGTGAACGTTCCTAGGAAAGGAAGCTAGCCCCTGTTTCTTAGTGATTTCATGGATTCGGGCATCGGGGAAGTTGTTGTCAGGAATATGAAGGTCCCTGAAGGGTGAAGGACCAAAACACCCTTTGGAGATAGGTRCCAGGTTATGACTCRAGGTCTTATGCAAGGAAAATATGTGGAATTCACGAGATCTRTGCCAAAGGCCAAAAAAGCTCGCGTTCGTCACATAGTGAAGCCTTTTTGGTTTCAAGAGTTCCAGGTGAACTCAAAGAGCTGCAAGCAATGCATGACAGTCTRTAGGGTGTTGAGCCTTGCCCTCTTCCCAATGAATGTAGTTAATGTAATTGGAGATGGTGGTTGAAATCTCATATCAACCATAAATGGAAAGCTTAAGAAGACTGKCCATGGAGGAAGATTGTCAGCCCAGAGTTCCCTCGTGAACGAATTTTTCTGCGAGACCATACTGATCTGAGCTCGCATTTAACAGAAGAATGCATGCACAGTCTGACAAAGTAGGCACGGACTAAAACCTCTAAATGCAGTGGTCCAATCACGCTCCTCGTAGTTGCAGTAGTTCTTAGTATATATACTTGGTTTTGATATTTTGTGAAGGTCGATAATTGATCTAAGCTCCCACATTGTTATAACCCTAATTTGCACCAGACATGCTTACCTGGCATCAGGCCATCTCAGATTCCTTCTTTTCCAAAACACTGTTGAACAACTCTTTAAGAAACCTATTTTATAAGGGCCCACGCGCCCTACTCCATTATTGCACGCATGTACACACTAGCTGACCTAAAACAGCCCGCGTGTACCTGCAAAAGCACGAAAAAAGGAAAGTTGCCGACGGAACACATAGCTTTGGGTGAGTTAACTAAAACTCTCAGCCATGCATGGCCGAGGGTTCAACCAAATACCTAGCTCCTTCTACCCTATAAAAGAAGGGGTAGGGGTCCCATTTGAGCGAGGAGAATAATAGTAAAGAAGCTCTACCCAATTGCACATTCCCATTGTCCCAACCCTTTAGCCATCCTTGTGCAAAGAGAGATATAGAGAAAATAATTTGGAGGACATTTGAAGAGGAGCCCAGGATCAGGTTCGCAGAGCGGTGGCCGGTCTCGACATTGTAAGTTGATTCATTAAAGTTAATAATAAAGAAATTATTTTCCCGTCCCACTATATGAGTTCTTCATAGTTTAGTGAATATATGTTTGAATCTCTAACCCAATAATCTGTAGAACAAATGCATGTAGAGTTTGTTGCTTGTTTTGTACGCAGGTTAGTCTTGGGAGGATAGCTACTAACAAACGATTAAGCGTGAAGAAGAATCGATATCGAACGTCCAGAACAAGGTATGTTCATTTAACCATGTATTTTCTTAAAAGAAATGGGGATTAGGTTTGGGACGACGGTAGAAAGTAGGATTCTTTCGGTCTTATCTGCATGCATAATATAACCCTAAATGCTAGTCCGTAGGGGGATTTCCCACTACAACACACATTGTAATTTTTTTATGAAGCACTTTGGTTATATGGTTATGTAATTCGATCTGAGACTTCTTGTTTAATGAAAGTCAGCTTCTTTTTCATCCTATTTTCCTCTGACACTGAAGTGTCCATGATTGAAGGATTCACATGGATTTTTTTACTGCATTGTAGTGTATGTTTGATTGCAGTGTTGTTATTTACGCTCTTCAGTTTTCTGAAGTTTTAAATCCAAGAGGATATTGTATTTGAAGCTTCTCCTCCTTAGGTTGTTGGAAGACCTGATGTCTACGGTAGACCCCTAAACTCTCCTCACCAAATTCTTTCCTATATTCACCCTTACTCTAACTTACTGACCGAACTTAATTAAGACCTCACCTGCATGTGCATACCAGTCTAGTTTTCTAAGTTAAAACGATATCATATGGATTCTGCGCCCATTTGAACTCTTTAAAACCAACTTGTGACATAAAACTATGATGGGTATTGGGCTTACCCTCTCTGCAATCGGAGGGTGACTTCTAGTGCTAACATTTCTGGCGTCGTTGTCGGGGAATGAATTGAATACTTTTCCCCAGGTAGAATGACAACGAGCCTCTGATTCTGAAGGTGCATCAGATATCAGAGCCATTGAATATTTGGCTTGCACCTGGAAAATCCACTGTGGCAACTCCATTGTTTCAGTGAGGCTGCCATCTGGCTACATCGAAACCCCCTAGGAGAACACAATGATCAGATCTGGTCTTTGATGGTGAACAAAGACCAGACACATTCATATTGTATATCATTCACCTGGTGAATCCATGATTAAAGAAACAATTGGCGACTCCACTGGTTTGAAATGGACAAAATTCTAGCTCGAAGGTTTGCTCCTTTTAACTTCTCTGTTGTTCCTGGTTTTCCCAATGTTGTTCCTACCATTAACGAGTGGGTTTATTTTTTGCCCATATTTAAAGAACATAAAGATGACAACCCTGCCCAACATCTTCGTGAGTTTCATGAACTCATGCACCAGTGGGAAATACATCATGAGGATGTATTATTAAATATGTTCATGTTGTCACTAGCAGGAGATGTTTGTGAATGGTATCACTCCTTACCCCCTGCTAGCATCTCCTCCTTGGGAGAATTTCATGCAGCTTTCAATAGGCACTGTCAAAATTTTTACTCTTCTGAGTTAATTTGTCATAATTGTTGTGAAGAATATAAAGACTGTGTTCAAGGTATGACTGTTTCAAATGAAAGTTGTGAGGATGAAAGCTATGAGGAGGGAAGCTGTGAGGATGAGGGATGTGAGGAGGAAGAATATGCTTTGGCTGAGTTGGTGCGGCTGGAAAGATCACTTTATGCAAGGATAGATAAATCAGAGGCAGACCATGTTCCCTGCTCCTTTGAAGAAAGTGTGGAGGATTTTCCAGTCCTAGGAGCAAATGTTCTTGGCAGCCCTCCTCATGATGGCGAGGTTGAGGATTGCATAGCCATAGAGGTAGCATTTTCTTCCCCTTATGCACCTTTTGTCTCATATTTAAATGAAGAAATAGTTGTCTATTCAGATGAAGAGAAGCAGATCCCTGCATCGTATTTTGATGACTCGGGGAGCATCCAGCATGTGCATGACAGCTATAAATCAGATTCTGAGATGGATATGTAGGATTTCCAAGAACATACAGCAGAGCCTTATCCTCTATTCATTAAAGAAAAATATTGTGAGGAAGTCAGTCATCCTGGGCCTGCAGAAAGAACTGAGAAACGTGTTAAAGAGCAGAGCTTTTCCATGGTTTATGTATATGATGATTATGAATCTGATCCTTGGGAGAGCCACGAAGAAGAAGAGGAAGAGCTAAATTTGCAGTTTATAACCTGCCCAGAGCCTGTAAGTGAGCAGCCATCGCTTGAGATCAGTCATCCTGCATCAACCTATCACCGATCAGTTCTTGCCAAATACAGTCAGCCATGTGTGAGCAGATGTGAAACAGAGCAGGTTCTTTGTTATCAGCCCAGCAGGTTTTATCCACTATGTTGCAAACCTATGGGGGATTACATGGAGTTGCTTCTTGTCCCAGTTTCACAGCCTTCCAGCTTTATCTCAACTTCAAGAGGGATGAAAAATGTAAACGTTTTATTGTCACAGTTGTATTGTTTCTATTTGATCAATGATAGAGTAAGTGAGTTTCCAGTTAGGAAGCCACTTGAATGGCTATGGACGAAGTTCGCTTTCACCTAGCACTTTGTAAAAATAAATTAGTCTAGGAGTGTACATAAATAAACTCCTCCTGGAGCATGTGTGTTTTCTTTCTTTTGTAAGTAGAGTAGTGTACATATATCTCTGTTTTCTTCAGCGGATGTTTTGAGCTCGACTCCATATCCCAATAACTAAGGCACTGGAACTGCGCGTTCTTGGCAGCTCGCGGGGAGCATGCCATCCCCCGTGGAACCAAATGTTATTGTTAGCCTATTTCTCATATACAATCATTAAGTCTTAGTATACCACCTTTATTTATTTTACATACTAGGATATAGTTGTTATCCTAAGTGTGTTTCTAGATTCCTATATTGTCTCCTCTTACCTTATCTTCAGATGAGGTGTCGATGTGAGAACAATTGAGGTGGTTTCATTATTGTATTATATATTTGTATCATTAAGATGAATACAATGTTGTGAATTATGGCTTGAGGCCTTTTCCGCCAATCTTCTTGTCCTAATTTTCTTATGCTCAATTTCTTCAATTGGTATCAGAGCATTCTATAGTTCTTAGGGCCTGGTAATTTCATGATAGTTTTTCCATGGAAAATCTGATTTCAAAACAATGGTAATTCAAATGGTAAAGAGGAGATTCTAATGTCGAAATGATCTTCACGCAGTAGATCTAATTTGCAGCGGATCTAATTTGCAGTAATAATTTAATATGCAACGATAATCCAATGACATTTGCAGCAATTTTGCAATGATGCCATCTTCAGCGATTTTGTGTCTGGATCTCAATGATTTCAGAGCCTAAATGTGGTAGTTTTCCATGGATGGTGAGGTGCAGCCAATGGTGTGAAGATGGATAGTGAAGAATTCAAGCTCAATGGTAGATGATGCTCACAACAACAAAATGCACATGAAGGACGATGATGGATTTGAAATCTGTGATGCGATTTGAAATCTGCGATCTGGACAATGAGCGACATGGATCTGACCAACAATCAAAGTGAGATTTGTTAGCACATAAGCATTTTTTGCAAATATGTAAATTTCCCTTTGCATGTTGTTCCACCTAATGTTGGCAAAGTGCCTTTGAATGTTTGTACATCTCTTCTTAGATTTCAAGATGTGTCCAATTTAATCTTAGAATGGTTGTTGAGATTCATCGATCTAAACAAACATGTCCATTCCTAGCAATCTATCCCTTGCTATGTTGTTGTTGTTCATGCAGAATTTTCGGATCTAAAAATTCACCTATGAACTTCGTTTCTACTCTGCGCCCTCCTCGCCCATCTGCAATTCCATAGGAACACCACGAAAAAAGAAAATGCACAACGATCCATGAGAAAATGAGAATCGATCTAGCCTGGGCGAAGATTTTAGAGGGATCAAAGGTTTTAAGCAGAGCTATACACCAGCATTTAGATCACCACAGAGCCGCCACAAAATTTGAAACCGGATCCACGCAATAATAGTAAGCCCACGCGTCTACTGGAAGAAAAGGTCACGTTTTCTGAAGTCACCCTTCAGGATTCCTTGAAATTTGGCCAAATCCTCTCCATCATAACATTTCCATCTAAAACAACGAGCTTGGATATTGCAGACTGGTGTTTTAACGGTACATTATATTTTCTGTTTTATTTTATTGCTTCCTACTTTCTGATATTTTAGCCCAGTTTGGAGACAGTCGTTTGTATCTTGTTGTCATAGTTGGGCATTTTATCCAGAGAGCATGAGAATTTTTGCTGCTGGAATTATTCTTTCTAAAACAATCTGTGCTCACCATTGTTGATAAAATTGTAAACCTCAGCAAAAATATAACACAGTGATTCTACTCGAGCAATTTGATTGACGACCAGTTTGAGCTCTATTTTGCTCAGAGTTGAGGCCGAGTTTTTGAGATCGGTGACTTGAACCATGGAAATGATGCCCCCGACATTCATTGCTATAGAAGTTCATTCCAGGCATTCAAGCTAATAATCGATTAAAAAAATGTTTGCAGAGTTTTATTGTTGCAGCAATCCATTATTCCACTCAATAATTTCAGTTCAGTGCGCCCCCGTTCGAGGGATCTCCACCTCAACAACATGTCATCCTCAACGCCAAGCCATCCATGATTCTCTCCAAAATTTGCTCATCTTCTCATATTTCAAAGGATCTCTGTGTGGTAGTTGTCTTTGATTTCAAGTATTGAACGACTTATTGGTTGGAAATTAAATTTGTTTCATTCCAAATTATGAAACCATGATCTTCGTGTGGTAGGTGTCTTTGATTTCAAGTATTGAACGACTTATTGGTTGGAAATTAAATTTGTTTCATTCCAAATTATGAAACCATGTCATGCATATAAGACCAAACTTTTAGAAATCACTTTTAAGTGGCATACTTAGAGTGACTTAAAGTTTATGCTATAAGATTTGGAACTTTATATATTATATGTTTTAGAACATTAACATAAAGCATTACTTTATGTAATGTTTTTTAAGTGAGAGTTATAAGAAGTTTTATATGATGAGAGTGATAAGAAGTTTTATGTGGTGAAAGAGATAAGAGGATTTATGTGGGGTATTCATGTAATTGAAGATTCATATTTTAAGAGGGTAGCTTCTAATGAGCTATTGAAATTTTATATTATTGATGGAGATCAAGATAGCTTCAAATTGTAAGAGTGATACTCATAATAAAAAGATCCGCCCGAAATTTGAATAAGAGGATCTTAGGTACATCTTGTATTGTGTGGCTCACATCAAAGCACCCAAAGCACAAAGTCGTGAAGCTCCTTTTGGGTGACCGCTTGGTCATGGCCCAAGGTCACATGGGGGGACGTGCCCGAGAAAGGAAGCTAGCACCCATTGCTTAGCGATTTCACGGATTCGGGCATCGAGGAAGTTGTTATCATCAATATGAAGGTCCCCGAAGGGCGAAGGCCCAAAACGCCCTTTGGAGATAGGCGCCATGTTATGACCCGAGGTCATATGCAAGGAAAAGATGAGGAATTCACGAGATCTGTGCGAAAGGCCGAAAAAGCCCGTGTTCGTTGCAGAGTGAAGCCTTTTTGGTTTCAAGAGTTTCGGGTGAACTCAAAGAGCCACAAGCAATGCATGACAGTTCGTAGGGCGTTGAGACTTGCCCTCTTCCCAATGAAAGTAGTTAATGTAATTGGAGATGGTGGTTGAAATCTCGTATCACCCATAAATGGAAAGCTTGAGAAGACTGATCGTGGAGGCAAATTGTCAGCCCAGAGTTCCTCTGTGAATAGATTTTCTGCGAGCCCATACTGATCTGAGCTCACGTCTGATAGAAGAATGCTTACACAGTCTAATAGAGCAGACATCGACTGAAAGCTCTAAATGTAGTGGTCCAATCACATTCCTGGTAGTTGCAGCAGTTCTGAGTATATATACTCGGTTTTGATATTTTGTGAAGGTCGATGGTTGAGCTAAGCTCTCGCATTGTAAATTTTTTATGAAGCACTCTGGTTATCTGGTTATGTAATTCGATCTGAGACTTCTTGTTTAATGAAATTCAGCTTCTTTTTCATCCTATTTGCCTCTGATACTGAATTATCCATGATTGAAGGATTCACATGGATTGTTTTGACTGTATTGTAATGTAATTTTTATTACAGTGTTGTTATTTATGTTCTTCAGTTTCTTGAAGTTTTGAATCCAAGAGGATCTGGTATTTGAAGCTTCTCCTCCTTAGGCTGCTGGAAGACCTAATGTCTACGGCAGAGCCCTACACTCTCCTCACCAAAGTCTTCCCTCTATTCACCCTTACTCTAACTTACTGACCGAATTTAATTAAGACCTCACCTGCATGTGCATACCAATCTAGTTTTCTGAGTTAAAACGATATCATCTTGAGTCTACGCCCATTTGACCTCTTTAAAACCAACTTGTGACATAAAACTCTGATGGGTACTGGGCTTACCCTCTCTACAATCGGAGGGTGACTTCTAGTGCTAACAAGTCCCAATTAGATCCACTCTCGTTTAGAATAGCATTTCCAACCAGTATAAGGGTCTGGTTGCCACTAAAATTTAAGAGAAAAAATGGTAAAAATATAGTAGATTGTCCCTTGAAGAATTCTACCTAACTAAGCCTAACTTAATTTAATGAGAAATAAAATGTCTAGCCTAATTAATTCTGCCCTATCATGCACAGGAACAATACTAAGGGATAGATACAACATAAACTCATACCGTTGATTATAGAAATAGTTCATATCTACCATTCATATATAAAAACAATAAAATCATAGATTTAATTACAAAAAGTTGTAGATCAACTCCATAACTTTACCATTGTATCTATTAGTAATCGTAAACATCAAATAACTTGATCAATGCACAAAGAATTAGTTGACATGAGACATTGTCCAAGAAATTGCAAAACTCTATTACACATGTAGAACGGTCCCATCTATAGCATAAAACCATTACAATTGCCAAATTCCTTCTACTCTTTATTCCATGAGATAATAGTAACATTCATGTTACAAGGGGCATGTTAGGAAACTTATTTGCACAATTTTTTAACATTAATTATCAATTTGAGAGCATAATCTTGTGAGATGCAAACACAATCTATGTAGGATCAGATCCTATTAAAACCTATACCAACTCATAAGCTAATGAAATTTGAAACAACTAAGAATTAACTTTACTTGAACTATTACAATGTGAACTAAAATTCTAAACTAGCAAAATAACATAATGGAACTATTCTCATACAATTTAGTCTGCCACAACTTACAAAGGCAGAAACTTCGGTTGTGGGATATCATACTTCGAATGGCTCACACAACAATACTCTCTTCACTTATGGAGGTTGATGATTGGAAAAGAAATTTAATCACTCTTGCATTGAATGTAAAACTATTTTAATTCAAAGGAAATGAAATGATTGGAATTGAATCAAGTTTAACTTGCTTGTGAAGCATTCATTGAGGTCTCAATAGGTAGAAAACCAGGATTTAGTGTCTCTTATTCAACTCTTGATGATTGAAAGGGCTTGTAGGAATACCGTGCTTAAGACTCTTTTATATATATTTCTTACATTATCACAGCTCTCGTAAGGTATATCTATAATTTCCATATAAATTCTTAATTTCCTTGTTATAGTTTATAGTAATTTCAAGTGTGTTTTAAAGTTTATTTGATTTATTTTTGTGTGTGTTCTCATAAATATAAATATTTGAGAAGATATTTCAAGTGTGTTTTAAAGTTTATTTGAGAAGATATAAATATAAAAGATAACCTCAGCATATAAACAACCCCATCATACGAAATATCATATGGAATATTCCAGCATGTCAAATAATTCTAGCATGAGATATTCCTAGGATGACGAGGGCACACCTACACATGCTATGAATAGTATAATCGATTGCAGTTCCCACTAAATGATATAACCGGGAGATTCTAGAGGCATCCCACAAACTTAGGAGTGGATCAGCACTTCTATTGGTTGACTGTATGGATCATATAGTTGAGTGAATCAATGGACAGGAAGCAAGGATTTTGTTTTAAATTGTTTAGAAACATATTAAGGGGCATGTCGTTCCATTCTTGGAGCAGGAAAGTCCCCCTCTTTGTGTGTCTGTACATGCTCATGAGAGCAAGTAGAAGGTTATTGTGCGTGAACTGGAGATATCAGTTGTGTAATTTCTTTATTTTTTAGACTTAATTTATTGTTGGCTTATATGTGGAACACTTTAGTGATTGTTCTGGTGATATAATAATTTCAAGCATAGGCCAAACCTTGAGCGAGTCCCACTCGAGGTAAGGCACTATGTTGCTACTTTTCTTTTCTTTGCATATAGTTTGTTTGTTGATTGCTAGTTTTACTTCTGGTTATGTGTAGTTTTAAGTAATTGTGTCTTATCTTAAGTACTATGTCCCTTATCTCGTGAAGAGCATGATGCTAAATGGTTATCTGTAGAATGTTCTACTAAATGGCCACTAGTAGGTGTGATACAAAATGGTGAATAAAGTGTGGCAGAGTTAGGCTTTTATTGTAACTCTATGTTTCTCATTTCTACTTAAGTATGTTGTATTGAATCTCATGTTTGGGTGTGTTTTCAATAGTTTTAGCATTCTCTATGCCACTAACTAAGAAGGAATTGGGAAACTATTGGTATTTTTCTATAAAAAAAATTATTTTAGCATTTGAATATAACGTAGACTTATCTTTTTGTAGTGTGTGAAGAATACATTAGGTATCCTTGTTTTTAAATGGTATTTCAGCCATGAATGCTACGGAATCACCCTGCTCATGACCCCACTTGGTGAACAAAGCTTGGTAGTAGGATTATGAGTTTAAATCTCAGAGGTCTTACTCCATGAGATGCCACCAGCTGGGTTGGGGGTCAAGAACATCGTGAATCTATATTTTATGCTTTCTTTTGGTTTATGCATGCCTTAGTTCTTAGCTGATTTCTTTTGGTTAAATTGCATAATAGTGGCAAAAGTCTTATTTATGTGTATACTACATTGAGAGCCTCACAAAAACGAACTGAACCCCGGGTTGACAATATAATGATAAGTGTAATGTGACACCAATAATTGGGGAACATATTTACACCTCGTCATTTTTGCGCCATTGTTGAGGAGGCACTCAAAGAATTAGGAATTTTGTCGTAGGAACAATACCAAGCTAAAGGGAAACTCTAGGAAATCGTCGTCGACTACCCCTTTGATATCCCTTGCTTAGTATATTGTGCATTAGAAACCATCATAAGATGCATGACTCGGGGTGTTAATAATCCTCGTGGCCGTAGTGCAAGGACCACCCGTGACACTAATAATCATGTCAGTAAAAGAGAAGAAAAATGAGACCATCCAAGAGTCCCTAGAACTCATCCATTTTCACAAATAGCATCCAATAACCAAGATAAACCACCCAGGGGTGATTCTACCATTGGTTTAGATATATAATCCCGTACTTCTGAACCTCCCAAGGAACAAGGTCTTCCCATTGAATAATCTAAGCCAGAAGGTCATAGTATTCCTATTGAAGAACCTGAAAACTCTATTTCCTCAGAAGAATCCTTGTGGGGAGAAAAGTTTTTAAGAATGGGGGATGAAGTAGAAATACCAAAGAAAAAAGAACCAATGACATTCAAATTTCCCATTCACTAGTCCGATGGCACAATTCAGATGAAAAACATTATGCCATTTTCTATGCCAAACTTCTGTGGTTTTCCTAGCAAGGACCCTGATACCTTCCTCCTTGAATTTGATGTACTTTTTCGAATCTATGACTATTCTTTTGATGCCCACAAGTTGAAGGTGTTTCCATCCACCTTAAAATAAGGATTCCTTCGCTAGTTCATGGGGCTCACAGATAATTCCATCCAGACCTAGGATGAAATGAGGCATAACTTCCTCAAGAAGTACCATCATTATTGCAAGTAAGGGACATCCATGAAGAGATATTTAAACTGACATAGAGGGAGGAGGAAATCCTTGAAGATTGTGTTGAAAGGTAATAATACAACCTGCATAGGACTAAACAAAATGCACTTGAGGCTAAAAAAATGTGTATTATCCTTCTTAAGGGGATTAAGGATGATTGTATGGATTCACTAAATCTCAATGGGGGTGGAGACATCTCCCAGATGACTTATGATGATATATATGAACTATGAAAATTGTGTTCATGGGGTACTACTAAGTTTGGGAGAGGTCCCAGGGATCTAGCCTCTAGGGTCACAAAATCATCAAGTAGAGGACTTACCAGGGTTGAAATAGGGAACATGTTGGAAAATTTTAAGACCGGCAACCTCAGCTCACTTAGCTCCCAATTGGATACTTTTCAATAAAAGAAGAATAAAGAAGAAGTCAACCTAGTGTTAGCCATCTTCTACTCTAGGTGTAAGAAAAATCACCCCTTCAGGGAGTTCCCTTTGGAAAATATAAAGTTATGTGGTATATGTGAACAAAATCATGATAACAAGAGTTTTCCTTCCTTACCTAAGCTCAAGGAAGTCTATCAAGGGGATAGTAGGGAAACTGAATAGATATTTTTCATGGACCAGAAGAAGCCATGGACACCAAAAGCACTAGGCATGGCACAAGAGCAATCCCAATTATCTCCATACTTTACCCCATATAAATACCCACAACAAAATTGGTATGCTCCCATGCCATGGCAACAATAGCACCCTCAAACTAAGAACCAACCTTGGAAATAGGGTTGGATAGGTCCTACTCCTCAACAGTCCACCCCTCATCCACATACTCTAGTCCAACATTAGAAACAATTGAAACTACCACCCAGCCAACCTCCTCTAATGATCCGAAAAGATCTTTTATACGACAATGGTTGAGTTATTTTAGCATGTGTTAATTAACCATTTAAGAAGTTGAATGAAAGAGGAAGAATTATGAATGAATCATGACAGCCATATATACATATACAGATCTGAAATAAAGAAAGAAGAATAGCAAACCATAAACACCAATTTGATAACGGAGTTCGACAATCTCGCCTACATCTTTGGGCCTTTGTCTCAGTGGGTGAGGCTTTCTTATTTATGTTCAAAGCTTTAAAACTACATCACAACAGTGCCAAAAAGGTTACAAATGGATCTGGTCTTGTTCTACCAGATCTCTGGAAACCAACAAAATAGACAGCACTAAAATCGGATGATCGGAACTCCCAGAAATGGCCCGCAAAGGTGTGCTCTTCAATAGCTTCCCTGCATAAAAAAAATAACTTTGGCTTGGAAAATATTCAACCTAAACCTACTTTGAATGTCCTCCTTTGGCTTCAAGAACCCCTGGTTTATATAGATCTAAAGTTGGTAACCATCTCCCAACTTCCCCCCAAGATCTGGCCTCAAAAATGGCCCAATATCCCCCAATATTGGGCAAAATCTCCAAAAAATGTTGAATAATACCAATAAAATCATTATTATAAAGTATTAAACCCACTTTGCAA
>SNQJ01S0020910.1:35603-52030 GCA_010110895.2 Picea sitchensis
TAAGGCATTTAATAATAGGATAAGGTCTTTAAGAATGGGATAAGGTGTAATAAAGAGTTAGGTTGGAGTTAATGTAGGGGGGCGGTGAAGGAGGAATAAGGGGAAGGGGAGAAGGATTATGGGGGATGCATTCTACGAGAGGGGAAGCTTGGAGGATTGGAGAGTGAAATCTACAGTGGAATTTACAGTGCACCGGGGGGCTGCAGAGGTTTTGGGCTCGGAGGGCTAGGATATCCATTGATATCCTAGGGCTAGGCGCTACTAGTCGACAGGGAGGTTGGTTTTGGGGTGGTGTCCTAAGGAAGCGAGCGAAGGGAGCAAGCTGCGGATAGCATCAGAGTGAGGTATGTAAATTCAAATTCATGGATTGTTTACTTAGATTTATTACTTATTGCCAAATTCTACTTGTGTAAGTGTTACCGTAAGTGTTGATATAATTTGAAAATTTTGAAAAGTTTACTTCTTTGTAAAGCTTATAGAAATTACAGAAATTACAGTAATTTGGTAGAAATTTAAATGTTAATTCAAAATCCGGTTATTACAATATCTCTGATATTCAATGTTTCGGATTTATACCCATACAAGGCAGGAGAAGCAGAGACTGAAACTGAGCAGCCAGAAGTCCAGTGGCAGAAGCAGATGCCGATAGCAGAAAATCCACATATGGAGTGCATACTGGACAAGCGAGTGGGTAAGAAGACCAGGAGAAAGGAATACTACGAGTATCTGGTCAAGTGGAAGAATCACCCGGTGGAAGATGCCAGCTGGGAGACAGAAGCATGGACAGACCGTGCAGGAGCTCATGGACAGGAGCCCATGAAATTTTTCAAGTCGGGGAGTATGATGCAGGAGCATCGCCAACGCATCAAGCGAGCCAGCGTGGAGTGGAAGAACGGTTGGATAAGCCAGCACACATTTTGAAATACTTTGAATTTTTGCGTGATCTTAAATGGTTCATTTAAGAGACGGTGCACTTGTATTGTAATGGACCTTGAGCCTTTAAGATTTCGTCCTTAGGTAGATGAGGCATTTAATAGATTTAATGCTGGTAGATAGATGTTTTAATTCTAGATTCGATAGTTTAAAGTTCGAGAGGGAAAACGGATATAGACACCCTCATTGTATCATTATAACATTATCCAGCATTGAGAGAGGAGAGCAGAGCAGAGAATATTGTGAAGAACACCCATGTACAGGCATTTGAGTTAATGGAAGGAAGTTCTGATCCAAATTCATGGTTGGTGTTGTTTCTCTGTGTATATGGTTTATGTGTTCATGAATGTTTGCTTTCTGTTATGTATTTGCTTGATATATGTTGTGCATGTGATTTCATGTTTTGAAACTGAAGGCTGAGAGAGGATTGAATGAGGTTCAATTGTTTCTCTATCTGAGCCAGGAGATTCCTGCAAAGAGTGCAGTCGAATTCATCTGCATAGAGTGTGTTGATGAAGGCTCAGTAGTCTAACTCTTGTTCTCATTCACCCAGAGGTTGATTTGGATTATTGAAGTCGTGCGAGGAGTGCACAGGCTGAGAAGGAGTCTCAGTTGTCAATTTGAGAAAAGGGGCTTGAAGATTTCTACTGCAGAAAGTGTGCAGAGTCGAGGGGATTCAACACTTGAGAAATTGTTGAACATTGAGTGCGAGGAGGGTGCACGAATCCATCTGAAGGAGTCAGAGTGGAAAAGCTCAGGAGGGTTAACACTTCTTGATACCGTGAAGAAGAGCACAGAAATCTGTGTAGAAGGAAGGATCGAGCAAAGTTTGCAGGCGTAGGCTTGGAGAGAAAGCCTCGAGCAGAAACACTTAGCCATTTCAGAGAGACCCCGAGAAGGAGAAATGGACGGTCAGGATTCATTGATGAAAGCCGCGAAGCCTCGTCGACCGCTAGATCTCAAAATACTTGCATAAATTTTAGGCCTGTAGGAGCGGAGGAAGGTCCCGGAGAATCGGAGTTCGGGATATCGGGGTTTCTGTGGTCAAGAAACGCGCGGAGAGAGAAATTGTGATTAGCGATTTCCCGACGTGATCGTAGCGTTGATCATAGTGGGATACGTGGCACGAGATCCTGGGAAGTCAGGGTTCGGTGTTTCGGGGTTCTCGTATACAACAAAATCGCAGCAGGAGGAACCGTGATTTCGTGAAACGCGACGGGCCCCACAGTCTTAACACTTCAGTGGAGGACAGGTGGCATCGGGGATCGGGAATCGAGGATTCGCAAGAGCAGTGACCCACGACAGCATGAGTACCGATTTCCCAACGGGATAATTCCCGACAGCAGCAAGGAAGGCATAAGTGAATATTCCATCGAGTTTCGGAGATTGGGAGATCCGAGTGCAGGACTCGCAATCCAGCGAGTTCCAATTTTCCGATAAGGTAAAGGGAGATCGTCGGAGAAGCATCCTATGGGTGCAGAAGAGTACCGATAAGGGATCTTAAGAGCAGTTCAGCTCTTCGACCGAGGAAAGAAAGAAGGTCTTGGTGATAGCGGACGGGTGCCAGGGGTGACGTCTGCATCACCTGGAGAAGGGCTTTAAGGAGCACGAAGGTGATATTTTCAGTGTTAGAAAAAAATTGAATAGAGTAATAACCCTCTAACATATTTAACCATTTTTTCAAAGCATCTGCATCTATCCAACCTTCAAATAAAGGGATATCAAAGTTAACTTGTACCTTGAAGTGTGTTTCACCTCTGAAATGGTTTCTTGTTGAAGGTGTCTTGCCCACTATCAACGTTCATCGAAGGATTTGCGTGAAGTTGTCCATCATCTCATTCCTCTCTCGTGTGATGTATTTCTCGAGAAATATATTTATAGGATCTCCTACTCCATCATCTCTCTTTTCTTACACCGTGGGAGGTTGCTTGGGCCGACGAGAGTAGTCGTCCCCAAGAGAAAATAGCTCACGACCCAACTCTTTATACCCTAATCTTGTCAGGGACATGCACCGAGAATTAACAAGCAGATTGCTCTAATACCACTGATATGGATTATTGAGAATGAAATGTAACACACACAAAAATATAGAGAGTACAACAATATTGTGAAACCCAACTTATATTAATGAATAAAATAGTAGAATATTGTAGAACACAAATTGGCTAGAATGGTGGTATCTTATCTCTGAAGATAAAGAGATGTCGGCTACACTCATTCACAAAAAGATGATTACAAAGAGGCTGAAAAGGGAATTTTATCATGAAGCCTAAAAAACAAAGAGACAAAAACCCTAAACATCAAAACCCTAACCCTATAAGATGAAATGCCAAAATTATTATGGGCCCTGAGGTGGTTAGTTAATACATCAACTTCCCGGGGGCACAAGTTTTGCATATGATCTCTATTTGGGGTGCACAATAGCTCATTAGAAATAACTATCCAAGGATTACAACTTTTGGCTAGGGCCATGGCATGTTTATGATGACCTCTGGCCCCCTAAATTTCCAAAAAACATAGTTTAGGTCCTCAAAACGGCCCTAGAAGTTTGGGACTTGAAAAACCATAGAAAAATTGTCAATAAGATAGAGAATCGTGGAGTCCATGGAAGAGGTGGGTGGCCACTGATATCCACCTAGATCAGCAGCTCACCATGAAAACTTTGAATTATTCTTTTCATGGGTGATTTCGTCTCAATTCACATCAATTCAATCTCTATGCCTACAATTTAGAAATCTTGGTACCAAACTTTCACTAAGTTTCATCAAGAAATTTGGGATTTTACCCAATTTCACCCGATTTTCCTCAAATTTTCATACAGGTCGGTACTTTTCCACTTAATCCTCAAAACTTTTCTTTGTAACAACTAATTACTTGAAGTTTCATGTCTTTGCGTGGTAGGAAGATATCCAATTTAAGGATTTTTACCTTAATCGACCCAATTACCAAGTTTCACTTCTTTTTTCCCAATTCACTCAATTTCTCTCTTGTTGACTTTGCAACTTCATCAGTTCAGCCAAATCGACCCATGTAAATGTCAATTCGACCTCCAATAATCCATTTTCCAAGGTTTTTCTTCCATAAATTAGGTTTCTTTTCTCAATTTCACTCAATTTCACCCAAGAATTGTTTTTTTTAAATTTCCCCAAAATTTTCATGGGTTGACTCTGTGTTGGGTCTTTTAATCACCTTCTTAATTTCTCAAGAATATAGTTATAAATATTTTGTATTTGATTATCAATTTGGGGCACATATGGAACTTGCAACTGTCATGCATTGTATATGCAAGAACAACTATTATTTCTATGTGTTGTAGTCAGAGTATCAATGATTACTTTTGTGGTCGGAGTATAGAAAATTATCAAGCTATGTAAAGGCTCTATAGAAATCCACATTTGCATAAATAGAAACACACATTGCATAAATGAAAGCATCCTGATAGAAAAGTAAATCACTTAAGAAGTGGTAGGATCCTTAGCTCTCTGCTTTCAACCACCTGCGGGGATTGGTAAGAAACACACAACACACAAGGAGATCTAATATAAATGACTCTTACAAGAAAGTAAATCACACTTGCAGAAAAGAAATACACAAGTTACATAGGTATCAAGAGTATGAATCAACTATCTCCCGAAGAAACCCCAGCCATGTGCAGTAAAACTAATTACGTAATTGAAACTCTAAATTACTTTTGCAAAAATTGAAGTTCACACCACACTTGCTGAAAATAAATCACACGTTGAAAGAAAATTGATTAACTACTTGTTGGAAAAGAAATTAACTACTTGTCCTGAAAATGAAAGCCTAATCCTTGCCAAGATGATCCATGTCATTACCCATACCAACAAATATAGCCATTGCATTAAGCACAATTATTCAACAACATATAAGAGTGCAACCCAATCTAGAATGCATTTATTAGAAACAAATGAATAAATAAATTCCAACATGAATATTTGATTGCGTAAATAAACACAATCTAGCGTGAGTAATCTAATTACATGAACAAATTGAACCAAGAAACTAGTTACATAATTAAATTAAATAAATCTCGCGTGAATTCATAATGAAATTACACAACAAGAAATGAAGGCAACCATCTAAGCTATACAACACTCTATTTTATTGGAGTGGACCATGCCTCCGTAGAATAGAGTGTTGATATTGTTCTACATCAACAATCACAACATAAATTAATTAAATTAATTAAGTTAATCAAAATAAATCAATCTATTACAAATATGCAAGGAAAATAAATCAAATTAATTAATTAAAAGCTAATCAAAATAAATCAATCTATTACAAATATGCAAAGGAAATAACTCAAGTGAATTAATTAAATCACATACTACAGAAATTATAAAACAACAATTAAAATAAAAACTCACTGAATTATTCCATTGTCATTTGGACATTGCTTTAAGAGTCATCCCTGAATAATGGAGAGAGTGCTCTCTTTTATACATAAATTCAATGGAAACTAAAAATAACAAATATCTAAATAAATCCACTTGTGGATTTAATAAATCCATAGTGATTGTAACAATTTCTTAAATAATGAATAGTTTCCATGATCATTGCGAAGAATTAGCAATTAATAAATAACTTCCAAGATCGTTTGCTAATAATTCGCAGATAATAAATAACTCCAAGATATTTTGCCCAAGAATTCCAAGATCCTTTGCTAACAATTATCAAATAATAAATAACTCCAAGATATTTCGCTAACAATTCGAAAATAATAAATAACTTCAAGATCTATTGCCCAAGAATTCCAAGATTCTTGGTGAACTAATTAAACCAATATTTTGTCTTGAAATTGCAAAATTATCTTTGTATCTTTGATTTTCTTGGACTAATATCATTGTTGCATAAATCCATAAATGAAAATTATGTGACAACATGTCTCACAGTTCTGATGGCTCAAGGTTTCAGTGTTAGTTCACGGTTCCGGTGGCTCAAGGTTCCTTAGATGAATTGCATTGGCAGGAGTTGCAGCAGCGAGAGTTGTAGCGCATAACAGTTCTTCGGTGAGTTGTAGCAATTGTTTTAAGGAGTTGAAGCAATGTTCCATAGTTGCAGCAACAGTCCTCAGAGTTGCAACAATGTTCAAAGTTGCATTAAGAGTGCTTGGAGTTGCAGCAATGTTGTAGAGTTACAATGATGTTCAGAGTTGCAACAACTGCTATAAGGAGTTGCAACAATGTTCTAGAGTTGCAGTGATGTTCAGAGTTGCAGCAACTGCTATAAGGAATTGCAGCAATTGCATGAGATTTGCAACAGTGGAAACCAAAATACATCTCATGGAAATATTACATTATGCACAATAACCTATCTAGAACATCGCCTTTGCAGATTGACTCAAAGATAAATGTAAATATGTTAATTCTCTAATATTGAACCATAATTCATATGAAATACTAAATAAATGAAATGGAAATCACCTTGGTTCTAAATTTCGCATATAAGCCTAAAAATGGATTAATAAGTATTAATACGAGGTTATGGGTAAGAAAGAAGGGATTAAAAATAGGGAAAGAGGATGTAAAAAATATAACAATTCCATGGCCCAACACTCTATAACCACAATTTTAATAAAATTTAGGCATCTACATGCCTAGAAGATATCCAATTCAGGGATTTTTAACCTCCTTTGCCTCAATTACTAAATTGCAGGCCAATTTCCCCAATTTCACACAGGAAATCTTGATAAACAATTTGCAAGCACATTGATAACATTTTTTTTGCAGTTTATGGTCTACACTCCGATGTCTAGCCCATACATACCTAGTGTTGTAACCGATCTCTAATACCACAATGTAATGTAACCAGATACCTATGGGACACATTACTACAATTCTAACTCTGTATATACTATAATTTCAAAATTATTTATACCTAGCTCATTAATTCTCTCATACCCTGAGTAATTATGCCTCAAAATGGATTTGATACAAAAATGTAATATGCCCTACATTTGATACAATATGCATGCCTAACAAGATGAAATACCATGCATAATGATATAAACACATAGAAATGTAATTGTGCATAACATAATAGAATTTAAGCATGTAAATACACATAATACTCAACATAAAAGCACATGCCATAAAGAACACTTATCTTTAATGAAAGCACCAACTAGTTGCAAACCTTAGACATTGCACCCAACCATAGACATCATTNTTGTGCATAACATAATAGAATTTAAGCATGTAAATACACATAATACTCAACATAAAAGCACATGCCATAAAGAACACTTATCTTTAATGAAAGCACCAACTAGTTGCAAACCTTAGACATTGCACCCAACCATAGACATCATTCTTTTATCTCTCTCACTAGTAGGTCACCTTGATTTTGGGCTATGACTCCACTAAGTAAAAGGATACCTAAGCCAACTAGGTCCTACAGACAGTACAAATGGTGTTTAGCCCAAGGTACCAAACTCTCACAGCAATTCTAACCTATAAGATCGCATTCCCCTCAACCTACACAACCCAAAGAAGTGAACCCTCTTCTCTACAACTCATCCCCTCAGGTTGTACCTCTTCCCTTCCAAGGTTGTAGCACAAGTCGGACATGAAGTCTCAAAGTTGTGGATCTGGGAACTCTAGTTACACAAATGGAGTCTCTAGGCACCCTCCAAGCCTCACGCATTAGGCAATCCTACCCACACAATTCTCCCTCTAGGGTTCTAGCCTTCCCCGAGGTAATCCAAGGATAAATGTACACAGAATCCCACCTAGGATTCATAAGTTTTTCAGGGAAACATGTCTTAGTGGCTTCCTAAGATCAAACCCCCCACGTTCCATGGAAACAATGTCCAGAATGGACAAAAATGATGGATTTTCCTCTAATCCCAAACTTTATATATGCATGGTTCCTTTTTGACAAGTGGAACCCATGTAGCCACCTTCCCRCCACTTGGGAACTCATCCCAGTCCTTGGGAACTTTAGGATATAACCATGCAATAAGACTTAGGCTTAGAACTTAGGATTAATTTAATATATTTGGCTTAGCCCTCTTTTCTTAGCTCATTTCCTTGATCCCTTGGCCCTATTTKCTTAGCTCCTTTCCTTGATCCCTTTGGCCCCTTTCCCTCTCATGGAGTCCTAACCCTCCATCTTCTTTTGTTTGACTTATTCAGTAGYCGTGATGGAAATTTATTAATATATATGAATGTGATTACAATRTACAATGTTAGGCCCAACGGTCTTTCAATAGATAGGTTCTCTAGCCTAATATCACGTAGGCACTCTAGCCCAAAAATACATACACAKGCACTCCAACTCAAAAGATATTGTCTCACCAGCTTAAAATATCATATGTACACATACAAATAAAATTGGACTAGGGTATTACATCCCAAGCATATGCCCGGGTGAGACAACGAAAAGTGTTTACATCTTGGTGAATGACAACGTTATGGATTTCAAGAGGAGGAGATTCAAGATTTTCAAAAAAAGGTAACAGTGCCCACTCCGTTCAAGTGGGTTTGATAGGATACCTCTTGAAGGACCAATTTATCTGGAATGAACATGGGAAGGAGGTTGGGCGATTCTAAATATTCTCATATAAATGTCATTTTCTATCACATACCAATCACTAGTGGTGCCAACATTTGCATGGTTTTCTTTGTCATGCATTATGTTTTGTTACAAAAATTAACGTATACAAAAGCACCATGAAATGATCAGATATCTTGGGATAGTAAATATTGTACTTATGCTCCCATAAACTCTCGCAGTACACATGGACTAGTTTTTTATTGTGTTGTCACTGCCATCCCATCCCTAGAAAGTTGTTAGTGATACACACCACATCTAACAAGTTGGAGGACATGTAGAAAGTTGGGGAAATTCCCATGGCCAGGTACTTGATTCCATAAATGGCTTGGCGTGATGTCGCCAATAGGATAGAGGCCAATTGAAAATTGTTCCAACCTTGGTCCCTGGGTATATTAATGGTACCCAAGCTTCTCTAAATTGAGTTGCATGTTATTCCCCATATACTCCATTGATGAAGGCCATTTTTATCATGTAAAGCATTCAGATATTTTATGTTGGGTATACACTTCTCTGTCGTGACCTAAATTTCTTTTAAGAAATTCCCTGACCTTTAAGGATTTGATGATAATTGAGGTTGAATTGGAGAACCCATTCATCTAAAATATAAACCTTTGGCTTATGAAACTAATAACCTACATCACCTCTGGCTTGGGATACTTGTAACATGCATCCAGGTCGATGGTTGGAAGGGGGCAATAGATTTCTCATTAGTGTTTTTGTTCAATTTATTATCAATGTCTATGTGGGTGATTATCCATGATATGACCTCAATACAAGGCAATACATCTGGTCTTGTTACACTGTGGAGACCAAATCTCTTGATACTCTGATATACCCCATCATTTAGATTCTCCTCTCCTTGTGGTGGTGGTGGTATTTTGGGTTACAAATCTTCTCTAAACATCTAATATATCTCACCCCATCGGTGACTGGTTTTTAACCAATTTTACATGGTGTCCCAATAAAATGTCAGTATTACCTTCTCCTCCTTTGGTTCTTATAATGCCTCTATGTCTTCACTCATTACGTGTCCTTCTATAATCCATTTATGAGTCTTGTAACTCATCCATGTCAACAACAATGCACATTAGCATGGTTAGGAAAAATATCATTGTAATTGTTCTTAATCCGAACCCCAGTTGTAATTGTACATATAGGATGGTGAGTCGTTGGCACCAAGTGTAAATGTAAATGTACATATAGGTTGGTGAGTCGTTGGCACCAAATTGTTGTTTTGCGCACACCTAAGTAGTGTGTGAGGTTTATTTGTCAAAGAAAAGAGTGTGCATATTCCATAGTGTTGTGTGCACTTGAGTAAGTGCATATGGATTGCACACCAAGGGAAGGGTGCACGCATTCCATAGTGTTGCACGCACCTGAGCAAGTGCACGAGGATGACCAAGTTATATATGTATATGTATATGTAATTGAGGTCGAAGAGACTGTATGGTTATTGGGCTAGTGAGTCGGGGTGAAAATAGGCCAGTGCGCCTATCTTTGTAAAATGCAATCACACTCAAGTTATTAATATTATCACATCATTGCGCGCAGACAGATCAGATGAAAATAGACAGGGGGCTAAACTCCATCAAAAAGGGTAAAAGGGGGTTAAAAGGGAAACGTGGGGGATAATCCAAGGGGGCTTAAGTCCCAGGGAATATTTCATTAATATTTCTAAAAAGTGTATTTTATGGATAATTATTTATCCTAAGTTCCCGTGGGATGGGAACCCGTCAGCAAGTGGTTGAGACTAATTATGAAGGTGACAAGTGTCCAGTTTATTGCATGCAATATATATTGTTGGCCTTAGTGTATTTTGGGGGAATTAACTCATTCCTAGAAGGGGATCACTCTCAGTCCTGGACCATTCAGACGAACTTTCCTCTGCAAAGGAATTTATATTTTGATGTAACTTATTTTCATTGTTTAACCCTGTGTTTGGGAAGACTTGTGTGTTGTCGAAGAGGCGAATTGTCGAGTCGGTGAGCATTTTCTCCAGGTGAGATATTTGTTGTCGAAGAGGTGGGTTGTCATGATCATGAGCATTCTCTCCAGGTGATAGATTTTCTAACGAAGAGGCGGGTTGTCAGACCCGTGAACATTCTCTCCAAGTGATATATTTGTTAGGAATTGTTCCCTGGTGCGTTGGGAATTAGTTGAAGTGCTCTGAGAATTTTTGTCTGACCTGTTGTTGAAGCCTTGGAAGGGAAGTGGGGTATCTGAAGGACTATTGAGCAGAGAAGGGGCACACTTCATGGGGTGGGATAGGCATGTGGGGAATGAGGGACTGTATACTAATTGCAATAGTGGGAACTTTGGATTGAGCAATTATGTTGTATATCAGACCCTAGCCTGGCATTATGAATATGTTTTCCCTGGTGTAGTTTAAGGCCCAACTCAGGGATGACATGTTGTTGAAATTCTATGAGCAACAGAGTCTATGGATGGGAAGAACCTCTGAGTTATGCATGCAGTTGGTGATTTTTCTTAAAAGATAAGTGTCATTTATGTGCTCGTCTCATTTATTGTGTGTTTAATTATCTATTTCTGAAATGTTTAATTCTTGTATGATGTTGCATATGAGTAATTGTTGTTATTTATGTATAATGTTTCTTGCACATGTAAGTATGGTGTTGATATTTAGTATGTGTAGTCATACCTATTGAGTATGATTGTTATTAGTAGTTAATCTGCACACTAGAATTTTTAGAGTGGCATTTCTCAACAGTAAGTTGGGGATGTTACAAAGTGGTATCATAACATTTTGATAAGTGTTGGTAACGGGGTACATTACAGTTTGGTATTAAAATGCCAGAATTTGAGATTTGTGTGTCATGGCCTGACCTACATGGCTGGGGACGTTACAGTTGGTTCCTTCATCAAAACTTTAAGAGCAATTCCTAAGATGAGGAACTGCATAGGTTTGCAAAGATATGAAATTTTCCCACTAATTCAATGCCAGAGTGGTTTCACTAACTAATTCAATGTGTTATGTTGGGTCAACTTAGCCTTTGGTCATGGGAAAGCAACCTGGCAAAAAAGATAATGGAAAAGGAAATAATATCCGCATACACGGGCATCAGTAGCAAGTGATAGAACCCACTTTTTATTAAAGATTTGTCATGTCGATGGGGTGGCTAATCTCATAATTTTGCAAGCCCAACATACTGGTCTTGGGGAAAATTTTCAGCTCTGCAATCTTAGCGTTGAGACAAAAACGTCGACTCCTAATCATACTAGCTTGAAAAAATGGAACAAATTTGCGGGCTTGAGGGTTGAAGCATTTATATGTTTCACTTGTTCAAAACTTATACTCGCGCATGAACCCTTTTTCTTTACTTGATCTTTGAAGTTTCACTTTCTCACGAGGTTGAGAACTTTCAAAGATCATGTAGCTTGCGTAATTATGCACTTGCAAAATCTTTTCCTTTTGCGCCTTGTCGCAGGATTTGGAGGTTTCAATCCTCTTGTTACTTTCAATGCGGGGAAAATTATTCAAAGTTCCAACTGTGTTTCTTTCCCAATGTGTATTTTCATGATATTATCACACCTTTATTGATTTTCAAAGTTTCATCATCGTGTGACATGTCGTGGTAGCTTCAAACTTCAAAGCTTGCAATTGTTTCACCATATGTTGGTATGGAAAATAAAAAGGAAGACATAGAGGATCAATGTCGCAAAGACTTAAAATATCCAAAGTTTGGGCGGGTTGTGCCTTGTCGTAGGTATTACTAAGTTAAAGCTTAAGAAATGCATGCCATATCGCAAAGATGCAAAATATGGAAAGTTACCACGGACTGCGCAATGCCACACAGACTGAGAAGTTTGAAAATTGAGCGATATTCACAATGTCGGAGACACTAGGAAGTTTGAATATTGAGCGATATGCACAATGTCGCAAGGAGACCAAATTTCAAGGAGATGCAAAAAGTTCCAAAACTTCAAAGTAATGATAAAAAGGAACTGACAAGAGAAAATTAAGGTTGAGCAACACTTCATAAACCATCAATAATGAGGCTTTACTTCAAATTAATGATAAAAAGGAATTGACAAGAGCAAATTAAGGTTGATCAACACTTCATAAACCATCAAGAATAAGGCTTTAGACAACCCAATTGAGGATTCTATGGAAAGCAAGGAGTTTGTAGGTAAAACGTAGTGGCTTCAAGATGTAGATGGCCTTTTAACAAGAAATGAATGTAGATTCAAACTCAAGATTGGTTCATCAAAGTCAAAACTTCAATGATTCCAACATCTCAAAGTTCAAAAATATCAAGAGGGATCTCCAATTTCTACTCATCATTCTTTAACAAAGGTAGAACTTAGGGGAGTTGTTGTTGGCTCAACAGGTGGCTTACAATTGGATCATCTTTCACTATGGAACAATTGCCTTCTTTGATTGGGCCACTTGTGTATTGACAGGCTATAGTTGGTTGTGTATTATGTCAAACTTCACTAAGAGGTGATCTAAGGTCACAATTCTACTCACCATGAATATCTAATAATAAAAAATCAAATTTGAAAATGCTCATATATTTTTTTGAGGTTGTATTAAATAAGTACTATATTGACAAATTTCTCTTGGGACCCGACAAGACAGTGTTGTTTCCATGTAATGGCTCAAATTTCAATAAATATAAATGCATAAATAAATACAACAATTTTGCAACCATTAACTAATAAAAATAACAATGGTTCCATTATTAATTACACAATCCACATGAGTGGTGAGAATCTTACCTGAGAGCTATCAAAATTAACTTACTTACAACTATGTAAATGTCAAACCGTTGCACTCCAATCTTTGTCCAGCATACCACAACCGAGTGTGGGGAGTAACTATCCACCCAACCAACCCCTAATTCAAGACAACGGATAGTCTCGATCCCTCAATCAACTACCTATGCTAGCGTCCAATCCTTTCCATCAAATTGCAAAAGCAGAATATGTCACACTTCTTTCTCCATCTTCATTATATAAAATTCACTTTGTCCATCCATGGAAATAAACTCCAAGCATAGCTTCCACTTGTCATCTCGTAGTTTTAACCTTTTCTTAATTTAGATTTTCTTTATTTATTATTTAATACTTAAATTGAAAGTGCATGGTAATAAATACTCCTCCCCCCCCAGAAACTTCATCCCAAAGTTAAATTTAATTATGTTACTTATAGGTTTTTATTTTCTCCCTGTATCTTCCACAACACCCTCTATTGTAACTACTATAAGGGCCACCAAAGTGACCATAGCAAGCATTGAATGTCCATATCACAACATTGGAGAAGCATGAGTACTCTCTAACTCTTCTTCCCAACTTTTTGTACCAGGATTAAATCATATTAGTCTAACCAGAGCCCCAGGGCTTGAGACCTCATTTCATTAGGCAAGCATCTAGTTTGGTACTTACATACCCCAAGCATCTTGAAATGTTGACCTAAACTTCCTCCACAACTCCTACCAGGTACAAGCCCTAGGCATCAAAGTCTAATCCCACAACCCCATTGGCGAGTAGTACCCATCCCTTCTTCTAGACTCAACATCACAACTCCAATATTAGACCTTTTGGCCTTCTCAATATGGTCTCATTCCCATCAAGAATTACACAAGGAAAAAGAACCATTAGCATAGGTTGGTTGATTAAGCTTGTCCCCGTCCCATACGGTGTTACTTGAATATGTTCTCCTTCGTAGGTATGGGATCCCACGAGATCATCAAATGAACCAACCCTCTTGTCCCATTAGAGGATTTCCTATCAATCACCACCTCACAACATGCAACCAATGCATTAGTTATAATCATAATATCATCATCTCATAGAAAAGAATCCACATGCTAATTCTTGCATGTCATCATGAGAATACAACATCATTTCCATCATCACATGCTCATGCATGTCATCATAAAACATGTCAGGGCTCAAAATTATCATTTTCATAACCCCATATTTATTCATTTTGATGTTTGTTGATGTTTGAATCTGTCAGGGCCAAAACGGAAATCTCATGAAGAATAAGTTCCCCTTCGTTTTTAGAGAGGTGGTTTTCCTCTTTGGCTAAAAGATGTATCTTTGAATATCTTGGAGTAGGGAGAGTGCTAGACAACAAACCCCAAATCTCTATTGCTTGGATTTAAATGAAAATGGTTCTTCAATAACCCAATATGATCTTTATGTGCAGCAAAAGTATTTTTACAATAGGAAAATATTGAAGGAGGGCTTCAACATCATAATTAAATGGTGATCAAAATCACACACAATATTCTTAATCATACATAAATACATACATGTCCTCTTCATGAAAAATAAGAGAGAATAATTTGACATCTCAAATAATTTTAAAAGAGTACTATTATCAATATCAAAAGCGAATTTTATAGGTCAACATCAAATATCTCATACTTAAAACTCAAAGTTACAAGATACAGTCAAGATCAACCCCGAAGCAATTATTTGTGGAGTTTTATTTATGAAATATGTTCTTCATTACAAAATCTTTGACATCCATGTATGTGACTGCAAATACCCCATGATCCTATAAGAAAAGATCTTAGAAGAATACAAGAAAAACACTCAACAACTCAGCCTTGTGCTCAATTCTGAGATTCAAGGATAAAGCTATGAGAAGTGGTGTAGAAGAATATATAAAAAAAAAAAAATAGAGAAGATGGAGATTTCTTTCTTTTGATCATAATCTTGATTGTGTATCCATGGATATACCTTCTTCTTCCTCTAATCTTCTGCCCTGCCCCTCTGACAATACTGATAATTAGGACCTTTGATGAAGCATCTCTTCTCTTTTTAAGATGAGATTTACTAACTACTTGAGTAGTTAAGATTTCTTCCTTCTATAAATTCTCGTACAAATTTATTCTTGAAACGTTCCCTTCAATTAATGCATCATTGATTCCTCATTAATAAAATCACATCATTAATATAAGCATATTCCAAATGGGTCTCTCTCATTTTTTAATAAAAGTTTTAATTAAACTTTTATTTTAAAATTTAATTAATTTCTCTTTAAAAGAGGATGATTGTGTTTTAATTTTTTGGGAATGATAATAAAAAATTTAGCCATGAAAATCATTTCATATGTGATCTCCATTTTCTTATCTTTCCAATGATATAAAATTTTCTCAAATCCGTCGCTCAAATCTCAATATATGAGTTTGTGAGGTTGAGTTGTCACGCAGACCCATTAAAAAATGAAGTTGACTGATATTTTAATTTCTAAGAAAAATGTATCAACTTTTAGCACTTGAAACCTATACCACCATATTCTATGTCGAAATACCTTTCCAACGGTATAAATTTTTCTGTAAATGGAGGTTAGGAGCTCAAGATATAGCCTTTTCAAGATCGTGACTCAACCACTATCGATCAAAGTTTGATTGGTAAATGTGGACCCTTGATTTAATTTCAACCTCCTTTATTGAATTTCGAATTTTCTTCATTATTGTTATCCCACATGTACAAGAATAAAATATTCTTAGTGGTATATAATGTTAAGTGTAACATACACTTGACAAGAAATAAAGAAGAGAGGAGACTATGGAGCTTGGAGGATTCGACCCTTGGAAAATTGTTGAATATAATAATAATTTTGCATGCCCAGTCAACCACCAATATGCCCAGTTAGCAATGATGAGTCAGCCAACAAAATGTTGCCACATGTCATCACTCGGTAGGCCAACACTCTGCCAATGAGAATTTTCCATGTCATCAAATAAAATCACGCCATGTGTCACTTTTTTGTATGTTGTCACATGTCTCCATTAATTAGTTGTCATGTGGCACCATCCACTTAACTGCCATGTGGATATATCTCATTGGTTAATAAAGTTTCATGTGTCACGTGGAGATGTTCCTCATAGAACTTGGGATAGGAAAAATATTATTAAAATAATATGGCGGATTTGTGG
>SNQJ01S0020910.1:52684-68451 GCA_010110895.2 Picea sitchensis
ATGAGTACTCTCTAACTCTTCTTCCCAACTTTTTGTACCAGGATTAAATCATATTAGTCTAACCAGAGCCCCAGGGCTTGAGACCTCATTTCATTAGGCAAGCATCTAGTTTGGTACTTACATACCCCAAGCATCTTGAAATGCTGACCTAAACTTCCTCCACAACTCCTACCAGGTACAAGCCCTAGGCATCAAAGTCTAATCCCACAACCCCATTGGCGAGTAGTACCCATCCCTTCTTCTAGACTCAGCATCACAACTCCAATATTAGACATTTTAGCCTTCTCAATATGGTCTCATTCCCATCAAGAATTACACAAGGAAAAAGAACCATTAGCATAGGTTGGTTGATTAAGCTTGTCCCCGTACCATACGGTGTTACTTGAATATGTTCTCCTTCGTAGGTATGGGATCCCACGAGATCATCAAATGAACCAACCCTCTTGGCCCATTAGAGGATTTCCTATCAATCACCACCTCACAACATGCAACCAATGCATTAGTTATAATCATAACATCATCATCTCATAGAAAAGAATCCACATGCTAATTCTTGCATGTCATCATGAGAATACAACATCATTTCCATCATCACATGCTCATGCATGTCATCATAAAACATGTCAGGGCTCAAAATTATCATTTCCATAACCCCATATTTATTCATCTTGATGTTTGTTGATGTTTGAATCTGTCAGGCCCAAAACGGAAATCTCATGAAGAATAAGTTCCCCTTCGTTTTTAGAGAGGTGGTTTTCCTCTTTGGCTAAAAGATATATCTTTGAATATCTTGGAGTAGGGAGAGTGCTAGACAACAAACCCCAAATCTCTATTGCTTGGATTTAAATGAAAATGGTTCTTCAATAACCCAATATGATCTTTATGTGCAGCAAAAGTCTTTTTATAATAGGAAAATATTGAAGGAGGGCTTCAACATCATAATTAAATGGTGATCAACATCACACACAATATTCTTAATCATACATAAATACATACATGTCCTCTTCGTGAAAAATAAGAGAGAATAATTTGACATCTCAAATAATTTTAAAAGAGTACTATTATCAATATCAAAAGCGAATTTTATAGGTCAACATCAAATATCTCATACTTAAAACTCAAAGTTACAAGATACAGTGAAAATCAACCCCGAAGCAATTATTTGTGGAGTTTTATTTATGAAATATGTTCTTCATTACAAAATCTTTGACATCCATGTATGTGAATGCAAATACCCCATGATCATATAAGAAAATATCTTAGAAGAATACAAGAAAAACACTCAACAACTCAGCCTTGTGCCCAATTCTGAGATTCAAGGATAAAGCTATGAGAAGTGGTGTAGAAGAATATATAAAAAAAAAAATAGAGAAGATGGAGATTTCTTTCTTTTGATCATAATCTTGATTGTGTATCCATGGATATACCTTCTTCTTCCTCTGATCTTCTGCCCTGCCCCTCTGACAATACTGATAATTAGGACCTTTGATGAAGCATCTCTTCTCTTTTTAAGATGAGATTTTCTAACTACTTGAGTAGTTAGGATTTCTTCCTTCTATAAATTCTCGTACAAATTTATTCTTGAAACGTTCCCTTCAATTAATGCATCATTGATTCCTCATTAATGAAATCACATCATTAATATAAGCATATTCCAAATGGGTCTCTCTCATTTTTTAATAAAATTTTTAATTAAACTTTTATTTTTAAAATTTAATTAATTTCTCTTTAAAAGAGGATGATTGTGTTTTAATTTTTTGGGAATGATAATAAAAAATTTAGCCATGAAAATCATTTCATATGTGATCTCCATTTTCTTATCTTTCCAATGATATAAATTTTTCTCAAATCCGTCGCTCAAATCTCAATATATGAGTTTGTGAGGTTGAGTTGTCACGCAGACCCATTAAAAAATGAAGTTGACTGATATTTTAATTTCTAAGAAAAATGTATCAACTTTCAGCACTTGAAACCTATACCACCATATTCTATGTCGAAATACCTTTCCAACGGTATAAATTTTTCTGCAAATGGAGGTTAGGAGCTCAAGATATAGCCTTTTCAAGATCGTGACTCAGCCACTATCGATCAAAGTTTGATTGGTAAATGTGGACCCTTGATTTAATTTCGACCTCCTTTATTGAATTTCAAATTTTCTTCATTATTGTTATCCCACATGTACAAGAATAAAATATTCTTAGTGGTATATAATGTTAAGTGTAACATACACTTGACAAGAAATAAAGAAGAGAGGAGACTATGGAGCTTGGAGGATTCGACCCTTGGAAAATTGTTGAATATAATAATAATTTTGCATGCCCAGTCAACCACCAATATGCCCAGTTAGCAATGATGAGTCAGCCAACAAAATGTTGCCACATGTCATCACTCGGTAGGCCAACACTCTGCCAATGAGAATTTTCCATGTCATCAAATAAAATCACGCCATGTGTCACTTTTTTGTATGTTGTCACATGTCTCCATTAATTAGTTGTCATGTGGCACCATCCACTTAACTGCCATGTGGATATATCTCATTGGTTAATAAAGTTTCATGTGTCACGTGGAGATGTTCCTCATAGAACTTGGGATAGGAAAAATATTATTAAAATAATATGGCGGATTTGTGGNTCTTAGTGGTATATAATGTTAAGTGTAACATACACTTGACAAGAAATAAAGAAGAGAGGAGACTATGGAGCTTGGAGGATTCGACCCTTGGAAAATTGTTGAATATAATAATAATTTTGCATGCCCAGTCAACCACCAATATGCCCAGTTAGCAATGATGAGTCAGCCAACAAAATGTTGCCACATGTCATCACTCGGTAGGCCAACACTCTGCCAATGAGAATTTTCCATGTCATCAAATAAAATCACGCCATGTGTCACTTTTTTGTATGTTGTCACATGTCTCCATTAATTAGTTGTCATGTGGCACCATCCACTTAACTGCCATGTGGATATATCTCATTGGTTAATAAAGTTTCATGTGTCACGTGGAGATGTTCCTCATAGAACTTGGGATAGGAAAAATATTATTAAAATAATATGGCGGATTTGTGGGGTTATGTGAATGCAAAGGTAGGTGAGAATCTTAGAAATCACCGCAAACCCGCGATAAGACATAGTAAGAAATAAGTGTGAAAATTTCTAAGTGTTAACTAAAGTGGATAGGAGAAGAGAATCGGTCATATAGACTTGCACCTGATATATGAAAGAAATATTATATCACCAACCCGTGAACCCATAAACCCGCGGTAACTCATATATTTGGCTAAGTGTTGGAGGAATTACATAGTAAAGAGTAGTAAAAAGAGTTGTGTGCATTATGAAGGTGGCGGAAGTCAAAATTCATTGTGAGGGTAGTGGAGATAAAACATACTCTTAGGAAATATCACAAACTCGTGAACACACGGCAAGCCATACTAAATAAGACTAAGTTTGGAAAGTATATAATGGATCACATTAAATATGGAAAGAAATATGAAAAATGAAAAGAAATATATGGGAAATAGAATTACATGAAATTTGGGAAAGGAAAAAGGGAAAAGGAAAGAAATGGAAAAATGGGATAATGAAAATGGAAAGGAAAATAAAAAGAAATGAGAAAATGAAGGAAAAGGGAAATGAATGTGAACGTGCGCCAGATCAACGGCTCACAACTCCCCATGATCTGACGGCTCAGATCAACTCTTCACGAAGTTGGAAGACCGCTCACCTCCCTTCTCATGATATCTGAACTCCCGATATCTCCTTGGACAATCAATGGTTCAGATTTCTCCTTCAATCAATGGCTATGATCAAATCGTGAAAATGGATAATGAAAATGAGATAATGAAAATGGAAAGGAAAATAAAAAGAAATGAGAAAATGAAGGAAAAGGGAAATGAATGTGAACGTGGAAAGGAATAAGGAAAATTGGCTAAGTGTGGAAAATGGTAAGGGGAATATAAAAGTAATGAGACAATGGGAAAAATGACTAAGTATAAAATGAGAGAATAAATAGAGGTGAAGGGAAAGGAGAGGAGAGAACATGTCACTTAAAATATTTTTCATATTTCTTCTTGTAATACCTCCATTGGACTTCTGGACAGAAGTATACGTATCTTGGTCATGGAGACTCTGATTTTGATTTCGCGAAATGCATAGCGAAGTTGATATCGAGAGATATGCAATGAACATATAATAGTTCAAAAATATTCATCTTCTAATATCATTTTTTTTATTATTCCAGGAGCGAGAACATATAGGTGACCAAATTTTGGTCAACAATGCTTTAAACCATAATTTAGGGCTAAGGTGTTTTCCATTACATTTTTTTAGTATTTCAATTAAAAATATGATTAACATTAGGAGAAATACATGTTTTGTATTTACTTATGAATAAGAGCCACCCAAGTGATCACAATAAGCAACGAAAGTCACTTCACAACTCTGGGGAAGTGTAAGTACTCTATATCCCTCTTCCCACTTTCGAGAACCCTAGCCCTTCTTTAGAACTTCGGCATCACACTCAAATATTAGGCACTCTGGTCTTCTCAAGGATGGGTCCATGTCCCATCGAAAATTATACAAGGAAGAAAAACCACTAACATAGGTTGGTTGATTGAGTTGTCCCCAGCCAATACGATATTACTTGTATATATATTCTCCTTTGTAGGTATGGAATCCCACGAGATCATTGAATGTGTTGGCCCTCTCGACTCAAGAATGGATTTTTTCTCAATAACCACCTCACAACATGCAACCAATGCAATAGTTATAAACATATCATTATATCATAGAAAAATAATTGACATGCATATTGTCAAATGTTCTCATTGTCACAATAAGACACAACATGCCCATGCAAGTCATCATAAAACATCTTACCATTAAAATTTCATGCAATTAAATCATGTCATCACATCATGAGATACTATCATAAGGATTATAACCTCATCATATCTTTATCAAAGATAAATCATTTCATCAACATAAATAAATGGAACCACATGTTAACATAAAATCATATGTAAATATTGTGGTTGTTTTTAGGATAGTATAACATCATAAATATGATAATCATCTTAACACATAGCACATGTAGAGCACTAAAACATCATGAAAATTATTGTTATGATTTATCAACAAAATAAAATTCATTAGCATGCATGAATATATAAACAATGAATATCATTTATTACATCTAATGCAAGAAATATCATCAAACATCCATATAGGATCTGCCTTGTTTAATTTTGTCAATCCATGCTGACTCTACCAAGAATCACCAATATTATGAGTACCAAGTGATAATCAGTATACCGATCATTTTATAATTATGATTTCTTTTTCTTACAACAAGGAGGTCAACAATTTACGAGGTATGAATAGTCACCCTATCAGTATGATAAAGACTTAATGTATTTTATTTATTTGAATACATTGTTAAACTTCAGTTAAGCTCTATCATTTAGATCCACAATCTCTAGGCACATATTCATTTTTTTTAGCATTGGGCTATTACTGGCCTTACTAGCATGCCTTAAATTGTCGATATCAGAATTAAATTTCTCAATCTTATATATATTTATTTTTTCCCAAGGTTCTTATGTCACTTTTCATCTCTGGTTTGATTCATTTGAAGATCGTTATACACAATAGTGTGTAAAGAGTAGGATAATGAAAATGGAAAGGAAATTAAAAGAAATGAGAAAATGAAGGAAAAGGGAAATGAATGTGAACGTGGAAAGGAATAAGGAAAAATGACTAAGTGTGGAAAATGGTAAGGGGAATATAAAAGTAATGAGACAATGGGAAAAATGACTAAGTATAAAATGAGAGAATAAATAGAGGTGAAGGGAAAGGAAAAGAGAGAACATGTCACTTAAAACATTTTTCATATTTCTTCTTGTAATACCTCCATTGGACTTCTGAACATAAGTATGTGTATCTTGGTCATGGAGACTCTGATTTTGATTTCGCAAAATGCATGGCGAAGTTGATATCGAGAGATATGCAATGAACATATAATAGTTCAAAAATATTCATCTTTCAATATCATTTTTATTATTATTCCAAGAGCGAGAACATATAGGTGACCAAATTTTGGTCAACAATTCTTAAAACCATAATTTAGGCCTAAGGTGTTTTCCATTACATTTTTTAGTATTTCAATTAAAAATATGATTAACATTAGGAGAAATACATATTTTGTATTTACTTATGAATAAGAGCCACCCAAGTGACCACAACAAGCAACGAAAGTCACGTCACAACTCTGGGGAAGTGTGAGTACTTTATATTCCTCTTCCCACTTTCGGTACTAGGCATAAATCCTATTAGTCTAACTGGGGCCCCAAGGCCCGAGACCTCATCTTTCCAAGCAGGCATCTAGTCTGATACACTACTCGTGTACCTCGGACATCTCGAAAGGTTGACCTGAACTTCCTCCACAACTCCTATCAGGTACTCAACCCCAGGAATTGAAGTCCAACCACACAACTCCATCAATGAGTATTACTCTAGCCCTTCTTTAGGACTTCGGCATCACACTCAAATATTAGGCACTCTGGTCTTCTCAAGGATGGGTCCATGTCCCATCGAAAATTATACAAGAAAAAAGAACCGCTAACATAGGTTGGTTGATTGAGTTGTCCCCAGCCAATACAATATTATTTGTATATATTCTCCTTCGTAGGTATGGAATCCCACGAGGTCATTGAATGTGTTGGCCCTCTCGACTCAAGAATGGATTTATTCTCAATCACCACCTCACAACATGCAACCAATGCAATAGTTATAAACGTAACATCATTATATCATAGAAAAATAATTGACATGCATATTGTCGAATGTTCTCATTATCATAATAAGGCACCACATGCCCATGCAAGTCATCATAAAACATATTACCATTAAAATTTCATGCAATTAAATCATGTCATCACATCATGAGATACTATCATAAGGAATATAACCTCATCATATATTTATCAAAGATAAATCATTTCATCAACATAAATAAATGGAACCACATGTTAACATAAAATCATATGTAAATATTGTGGTTGTTCTTAGGATAGTATAACATCATAAATATGATAATCATCTTAACACATAGCACATGTAGAGCACTAAAACATCACGAAAATTATTGTCATGATTTATCAACAAAATAAAATTCATTAGCATGCATGAATATATAAACAATGAATATCATCTATTACATCTAATGCAAGAAATATCATCAAACATCCATATAGGATCTGCTTTATTTAATTTTGTCAGCCCACTCTACGAAGAATCACCAATATTATGAGTACCATGTGATAATCAGTATACCGATCATTTTCTAATTATGATTTCTTTTTCTTACAACAAGGAGGTCAACAATTTACGAGGTATGAATAGTCACCCTATCAGTATGATAAAGACTTAATGTAATTATTTATTTGAATACATTGTTAAACTTCAATTAAGCTCTATCATTTAGATCCACAATCTCTAGGCACATATTCTTTTTTTTTAGCATAGTGAAATTCGGTGAAATTTAGCATTGGGCTATTACCGGCCTTACTAGCATGCCTTAAATTGTCGATATCAAAATTAAATTTCTCAGTCTTGTATATATTTGATTTTTTCCCAAGGTTCTTATGTCACTTTTCATCTCTGGTTTGATTCATTTTGAAGATCGTTATACACAATAGTGTGTAAAGAGTAGGACTTCCGATCATTTTATTTAAGTTTTCTATCGTGCTTAATCCACCTGCACAAAGGAATGGTTAAGACTATATGATTTATCCATCACATGTAATTATCATTGTTCACACTCAAGAGGTTTGGCTCACTTAATCCAAATACACAACTAGTCATTAGCATAGTAGTTTCTTACCCTTCATGATAGGTGTTTTTTCATCAATATCTAATACTCAATCTATCACACAATCTATTTACCCTTAAAGGTATATAACCTGGATGTAGACAATTGTTATACTTAAACATTTAAACCATAACCTTCTCCCCAATCTACATCTTGTCATCCCTAACCAGTTGCAAGTACTCTAGTTCACAATTCCTTATCTCAACACCTTCAAATTATATGAGTCATGTCCCTTAATCATCCTTCAAGTTTCTCAATCCACTCATGAATATCATTAAGATAGATTGCCACTTGAGAAAGACTCCCCTTCATTATCTTACATAAATTTACCCTATGATTTATTACATTTTCATAGTTCCCTTAGCACGTCAATATCATCTATTAGGTATACACCTCAAGGGAGTCATCTGAGCTTTAATTAAATTATTTAATCCTAACAATTCATATGGTTTTTATTCAAACTAAGCACCTTGCTCAAATCACTAATCTTTGACTGGCTCAGAGAACACCACCTTTATGTTAAGGGAATTTCCTCTTTCCGCTTGTGGAATTTTCATAATTTTCACTTGTCTTGTTTAGTTATCACCTTGTACGCACTTCAAGGTTTATTACATCTTTAATCTAATTTCACCATACCTTAAAATGAGCTACATCATTGACAACAACATTTGCTTCTTGATAGGCATCATTCTTATTTAAACCTTAAGGTGATTCTGATCATGTTTCTATCTAGAAATACTTCAATGATTCAACAATATTTGACATAGGTTTATTCATTCATGGGAAACCTCAAGAGTGCTAAGTTATTTCATCATGATTATTCCCTAAATCCAAAATTTTCCATCATGTTCAAGGATAGGCCACTACTTTGATTTTCACTACAACTACAATCACATCCTTCATTTGTGAAACTTTCACTCAACTCCCCTTATCATCTTCATGAACTATCTATCTATCAATATTTTTCTATTCATCTCATCTTTCCAAGTTGGTTTTGGTTACGAGGATTACCATAAGTTATCATTATTAGAAAATTTGTAATTTCATTATTTTCCTTTCCTCCATAAGGTGAATTCATGGAATGCTTAATAAGGCAAGCAAATACCACTAATCATTGGAAATCAAATTTAGAAACTTTCATACCTTATCTCTCTATACCTATTTTTTCATCTTCTCATTCTAATAATAGGTTAATTGTCCTTCCAAGTATAGTTGCATACTGAGGTGTATATACACATTGCTCCCAATTTTGACTTCATTTGATGTGTACTATCGAGGAATCATACTACTATTTTCTTAAATTGTTCAATTATATTTTCCCTGTTTTTTGCCTAAATAGCAAGTGTCATGTAACATCCCCAGCCACCTAGGTTGGGCCATGCTACTCCATAAAACACTCTAACAAAGCTCTGATACCAATTTGTAACGTACCCAGTCTCCCACTGAGTCTCGTTACCACCTTACACATGCTCTGATACCAATTTGTAACGTCCCCATCCATCCCAGGCTAGGCCACATCACCACCTTACACATGCTCTAAATCAACCAAACTGTAACAACCCCAGTTTATTATTGGACCATGTTACTCTGAAACTTCACTATGCAGTTTCTACTCTTCACACAAGTCCACACAATATCACTTTAAAGTAACATGTTTAGTCCAATCTTGAGTCGCGCCACATGGTGCAGACCCCCCTTCGCTCCTAAGGGTTGTGCAACCTCCCGATCTAGGATCGATCAAGACATTGAGTCTGATTGATTCTTCAGTCCCTCAAAGACCTTCAATCAACTAAATAGGCCCCCCTTCTTCTTAAGACGCAGGTTCTATGGAACCCGCGGGCTTCTCCTTAACGCTTTTAAAGCTTCAGCATATTCAGGCGCTAGCGCTCCTGGTTAAGCCCCTCCCTCTACGTGACCAAGGTTGTGACCAGTCACCTAAACGAAAGGTGTTTCGCGACTTCACGTCTCACAAAGTTCGTTTGCTCGTCCTTCCGAACCCCGAACTTGCGAGTTCCGCTTGTCAAATCAACAGTCCACAATCCCCGCAATCCAACGATCCAAATCTCATTTTCACGTATCAGGACTTCGCGTTCGCGAAGTTGGAAGGTTGATCACTTCTCTCCTCCGATCCCCGATATCCCGAAATTCATGTGCGCCAGATCAACGGCTCACAACTCCCTGTGATCTGACAGCTCAGATCAACTCTTCATGAATCAGGACTTCGCGTTTCGCAAAGTTGGAAGACCGCTCACCTCCCTTCTCCCGATATCCAAACTCCCGATATCTTCCTGGACAATCAACGGTCCAAATTTCTCCTTCGATCAATCACTGTGACAATGAAATTCTAAACTTATTTAACAATCATCAAACCACTACAAATACGAAATTCTGAACTTATTTAGCAATCATCAAACCAATAGAAATATGAAATTCTGAACTTATTTAACAATCATCAAACCACAGTTCAAATACGTTAAAAATAAAATTATCAGCGATTTTATTAAAAACATCTTAGTTTGTGGATTTATTTGCGAGATTTATACTCCTTGGACAACATAAATAATTTAGAATGTGAAAATTTCGTTAAAATAAAATCCTAAAAGCATACACACCTACAATAAAGTGAAGTGAAGGTATGACCAAACCTCAAGAATTGCCCCAAGGGTGCTGGCGTTCATATTCGTCAAGTTAAGTGGCACGTGTCTTATTTTTATGTTTACATTAATAAGCCAATTAAATCTACGTACACACTGTCAAGGGGATTTTCTTTTTTAATGTAGGGAGGTCTGGTCAGTAAAGAAATAAAAACTTAAGTTGACTCCTGCGTGGTATTTTTCTGTATTAGCAAGTTGAGATGGACTGGAAAAGTTGGAAGCCCTCGGCATTTTTGGGAAAAAGCTTTAGTGCAGAGTTACAAGTATGTTTTCTAAGATGGGGATCAAAGCAATGAGTGAAAACGTTCTTGAGGTTTTGGACTTTAGCATTGTGTAAGATCAGATTGCTGATGTCCGAGCTGAAGGTGTTGCATCTATGCCAATTCTTGCATTAAATCCTTTATATGATATTATCAACCATGTGTAAAAGATTGGAGGTCTTGGTTCAAGACAAATCTGATAAAGTTATGAAATGGTAGCTCGTGATATTGGATACATTGCGTGTATCTCTGCTACTCCTTTAGCAACCGATTATGTAACAGACTTTGTGTGTCAACTCCACCAAAATGTTGGTTCAGAAGTGAATTTGGGAAACATTGATATTTTTATCAGGATTCTTTTGCCAATAGAAAAAAATTCAGATAACTCAGGCAAAAGTGACATGGATGTAACTTTACATCAAATACAAAGGAAAGACCGTCTTAATAATACAGCTGTTTTAGAGTTTGCTTTCAGTATTTGTCAGTCTCTTTTTTATTGACTTCTTTTTAGCTATTCATTAGAGCAAGTTCAAGTTGCTTATGTGGGAAGCATTTCTCGTGCACTATGCCATGCAATCAAAAGTGGCCTTCTAGGAACAAAACCTTTGTGGACAAAAAGCCTGGACATCCTTCCACTTTATTAGAAGAAGGCTGCGAGGAGATCATTTTTGTTTGCAAATCCATTGCTTCATTGAGAAGAATGTCATGGATAGTTTGTTTGAAGATGATGACACATGAAATAAAACAAAAGAAGAAAATATGCTTGGAATAATGAAACATGCTTTAGCAGCCACCGAGGATCCAGATGTATTTGAGACTTTGTTGGAAATGGTAGCAGAAGTTATGAAATTGGCTGATGTCCATGGATATTTGTTCCTTTTTTTTTCTTGTTTGCTTTACTGATTGATCAGCTTGACAATTCAAATATTTGGGTAAGAGCAACAGCTGCCAGGTTGATACATAAATCTGCTGCCTTTAAACAGAAAGGCAGAATCAGATCAATCCTTTTTAATTTTGGAGGAATTAGAGATGAGGTGTTTGAATACCTGAAAGGAAGGCTTGTCACACGTCCAGTCATGATAAGTGAATTTGCAGAAGCCATTTTGGGTATACCAAGTGTAGATCTTGTTCGGTAGATGGTCCCTGTAGCTCTTCCAAAGCTTGTAATTTTACAACAGCAGAATTGGCATGCATTAGCTACTTTGCATGAACTGGCAATGCAGTTAAACACAAGTTTGACCATTTCACTGCTGGAATGGTGTCACAAAGTTATATCGTTTGTGTTTCTTCATTCAGATGCAGAGTTGCTTGCTGTGATGCAATTCTATAAGCTCAGACGCAATCTGATATTAGAGAGATTTTTAACGCAGTATTGCCAGTTCTGCTTGAGGAGTTTGTACATTTCCTTGGTGATTTACACAGTGATAATACTGATAAAAGGCTATCAAAGGTTCCAGATATGATTCAAGAGGTGGCTGATCTTGTCACTGGATCAGATGATCTTCCAGAATTTTTAAGGAATTACTTTGTTGGACTTCTTAATTGCATTGATACGAAAATGTTGTGTGTTGATGACCAATCATTGCAAAAGCAAGCACTAAGATGTCTGGAAAAGTTGTAAGTCTTAAATTTTTTTTTTATCCAATGGTGTAACCTCAAATATCTGAAATAATTACAAACCCCAAAAATACTAAGATACTGAAAGGTCATTGCCATTGTGGATCGATTACATCAAACTTGGCAAGGAATTTGGAGATCTTATGCTGAAACCCTTAGTTGTTCACCAGTTCAGAATAAGCACATAAAATTGGAAAAAGTGTAGAAAGAAGACCGAATTAAACACAATCGTTTTTTTGGTACACTACACGCTGTGCATGATGCAGCACAGGAATAATGGTGATTTGCAACAGCCAGGTGTAAGGATTGAGAGCCATGACCCTATTGTGTTTCCCATAAGCCTCGATTATATATTGGAGTTGAATACGCCATGCAAAAAGGGCAATTGCAGGTAACTGGTTTTTTTTTAATAAAGCAGAAATTTCAGTTCTGTTGAGCAGAACGAATTTCAAGTCACAGGTATTGGTCCGAAAGGGCATGGGTTCAATCCCTTTAATTGAATCACATGTAGATATATCTTGAACCGATTACTACGTCATTCTCATGCTTACCCAGAATGAGTCTGTGATCCAACAGCTGTGTCAAGTCTGCAAGGTGCAAGGTACAGTTGACGAGATCAATTTTTAAAAAAACCATGAAAAGATTCGTAGGTTCATATTCAAATCCAAGGTTTCCTAAAGCCATGCTTTTGGAAGGCATTAATTAACTTATAATTGTTGATGTTTCCGCATCGGGCAGACATTCTCCCAGATTGCTCATGCTGATTTGACCAAGGGAGGATGATACATTCACTCATGGGGCCATGCCAATTTCGCTAATGGTGAATGGCCCAGGATGTTGATGTTTCTCCAGTTAGCAGCATCGAGCAGACATTCTACAAGATTGGTCATGCTGATTTGACCAAGGAAGAATGATACATTCACTCATGGGGCCGTGCTGATTTGACTAGTGGTGAATGGCCCAGGTGTTGTCTTTCTCCTAGTAATCATGCTGATTTGACAAGGAGTGATAAAGACTCAAGATGCTCTCACATTGCCTGCTCTAGGATGGAGTGATCTATTTTTATAGGGCAGGTTTGACTTGTTTACAAGTCTAGTCTAATGTTGAAGATGTAGGCTCTAGAGACCCCTTGTGATGAGGGGTATCTCAGTGAATCTACTCAACATTAGAGCCCTATATTAACTAGACGTGCATGTGAGGAGATGATACATCAACAAGGCTCATGGACAACTTTTCTAGTGAAGAAGAAATGCCAAGAAGACAAGACAAACCATTGAAGAAACCCCGGAAAGCATCAAAGAAGAAATTGAAGACAAAAGAAGAAGTCCGCCCCACAAGGAAATTGAAGGTGACTTGAACTATATAAATAAAGGTTGGATCATTTCACTTGACACAAAAACATAGCTCTTCTCATCAAGTGCGCAGTCCTCAGTGGTTTGTTAAGTGCGTAGTTCTCAATTCTCTGTTGCAGTGTGTAGTTCCCATTTCCCCGTTACAGTGCGCAGTTCCCAGTTGCCTATTCCAGTGTGCAGTTCCCAGTGGTCTGGTGCAGTGCGCAGTGCCCAATTATCTGTTGCAGTGCGCAGTTCCCAATTGCTAGTTGCACTATCTTCGAGGTGCGTTATTTTTTGGAGTATCTTACCAATGCTTTTGTGGTGCGCTATCCTTGAGGGTTCTTCCTCATACAAGGGTGCAATTATCTTGTGTTGGGTTTCTTCATGTAAATGGTGATAAACTTGGATTGATTTCTTCTTAAGAAAAGTTGTTGGGTTTTTTCCCAAGGTTGGGTTTCCAGGGTAAAATCTTGTATCTCTACTGTGCATGGCTATCTTTCTATGATTATGTTGTTTCCACTACAGTTATTTTTTTGGTTAAGATTTTCAGTGTGATTCTATGATAACAGTGGCATAAAATTTTGTTTGAAATCACAAGAAAATAATTATCAGATCTGGAAATTGAAAATTCAACATGGTATCAAAGCTCTGTTGAAATTTGCCACTGCACAGTCACAGATCTATTGTTGGCTACAACACTAGAAGAGTGTTGTACCTCTTTTGTTCTTGTTCCGGGTATTCCGGGTAGGTCAAGATGTTGTCCGATCTCGGACTGGAAGATAGACTGGATGGTGCTACAAATTTCAGATCCTGGAAGACCAGGATACTCTTCATCTTGGATGAAAATGAGATTCAAAATTGTGTAAAAGAAAATGTCTCAGGACCAGAGAGTGGACCAGAGAGTGATGAAGAAAAAGGAAAGCACAAGAAGAATGAAACAAAGGCTAAGAGGATCTTGATAGATTCTGTAAAAGATCATTTGATTCCACACATTGTTGAGTTGAAGACTGCCAAAGGAATGTTTTACACCCTAGTGGGATTGTTCAAGAGTAAGAACACTAGCAGGAAATTGGCTTTGAGAAATCAGCGTTGTTGTATTGTGATGACCAAGTCAGATTCAGTTGCCACAGATGAAGAAGGATCTTTCAAAGATCAAGTGCTACAATTGTCACACATTTGGTCACTATGCTTCTCAATGTTCTCAGAAGAAAAGGAAGGGAAAGCAGCATGCATCAACAGCCAATGTTGATGAGCATCCAACACAAAAGAAGACAAAGGAATCTAAGCTTGACAAGATTGCAGATGAACTTCGGAAAGAGTATTTCTTTGGCTTCGGCTCTTACAAGCACTATTACATATAGTAGTGATACCTGGTTGGTAGACAGTGGTGCTTCTAAGCACATGACAGGTTACTGAAATTCTCTTAAAGATTTAAGAGAGACTCAACATCACTGGTGGAACTTGGAGACAACGCCAAGTATGCAGTAAAAGGAGTTGGAACTACATCGTTTCAGCTTGAGTCTGGAGATTCTCTACACATGAGAGATGTATTGTTTGTACCAAGATTAAAGAAAAACCTGCTCTCTATCATAGCGTTGGAGGATAGAGGTTACAGAGTTGCATTTGTGGATGGTCAGGTTCTTGTATGGCCTAAGGGCTTGAGCATAGACTCAACATGAGTGACTGGTGTTCAAGAGGGAGGACTATACAGATTATCAGGACGTCCAACCCATGCATTGATACATGACAATATTAGTTTATGTGAGTTATGGCATTGGAGATTTGTTCACCTACATTATAGGGCTTTACTAGTATTAAGAAGAATGGTTACAGGTATTCCAGAGCTCCAGGTAGAGCATGAGGGTGTTTGCAGGGAATGTACACTTGGAAAAAATACAAAAAGACCTTATCCAAACAATGATAGTAGATCCAAAGGGATCTTGGATATAGTGCATTCAGATGTATGCAGAACGATGACAGTATCATCCTTGGGTGGCTTCTTGTACTATGTGACATTCATTGATGATTTCTCCCG
>SNQJ01S0020910.1:75239-104986 GCA_010110895.2 Picea sitchensis
TTTCTTCCCCTAGAGGGTTTCCCAGGATAAATGTTGTCTCTTGTGAATGTGTATTTCTCAGTGATCTTGTTCTTATGTTTCTCTTATCTATTGAAATGCAAAGAACTATAATAATGGCATAAACATTAACACAGAGCAGTATGCAACTCCCAGTGGTACTTTCAGGGAGAGCAAACGACCTCAAAGGTTCTCGAGTTATATGGCATTGATGAATCACATCATTGATTTTGAACCTTCTAGTTATGAGGAGGCAGCAGCCCAACAGGTTTGGAAGGATGCCATGATGGAAAAGTATCAATGCATCATGAAGAATGATGTGTGGGAGATAGTTCTGAGACCAAAGGGGAAGTTTGTGGTGACTTCCATGTGAATCTATATGATAAAGCATGCAGCAGATGGCAACATCGAGAAGTACAAAGCGAGGTTTGTGGCGAGAGGATTCTCTCGAAAAGAGGGAGGACTATGAAGAGACTTTTTCTCCAGTCGCCAGCTACACTTCCATCAGGACTATTATTTCTCTTGCTTCAGTCATGGGTTGGAGATTACATCATATGAATGTAAAGATCGTGTTCCTCAACTATGATTGAGGAAGAAGTGTACATAGAGCAACCTCGGGGTTTTGTGATACATGGGAAGGAGTCTCATGTTTGCAGATTAAAGAAGGCTTTGTATGGACTCAAGCAGGCACCTAGGGCATGGTGCTCCAAGATTTATGGATACTTGATGAGTTTGAACTTCACCAAGAGTGATGCAGGGCCCAACCTTTGCTACAAGGTTGTTGATGGTGATCTGTTGATCTTGGTGTTGTATGTTGATGATTTGTTCCTTACAGGGGCAGAGACACTCATTGTCGGGTGCACGAGGGAGTTAGCCTCAAAGTTCGAAATGAAGGATCTTGGCTTGATGCATTATTTCTTGGGATTGAAGGTGTGGTAGAAACCAGGTGAGATCTTCCTTGGACAAGGAAAGTACCAAGGTTGAGATCTTGAGCAGATTCAGTATGATGGACTACAAGTCCATGGCTACACCTATGATGACAAATCTGAAGAAGCTGAGTGATTCCGCTTCAGATTTAGATTCGGTAGCTCTCACTATGTACAGACAGTTGATTGGATCCTTGATGTACCAAGCCAGATATTTGCTTTGCAGTGAGCACCTTAAGCAAGTTTATGGTTCATCCGAGGCAGTTCCATTGGGTTGCAACAAAAGCATGTGTTGAGGTACATGTGTGGTACAGTTGGATATGGTCTAAGATATGTCTCGGGTGGTGAAGTGAGGTTGCAGGGATATACTAATTCTGACTAGGCAGGGAGTGCAGTGGACAGAAAGAGCACCTCAAGGTGTTGCTTCAGCTTAGGATCAGCTATGTTATCCTAGTTTAGCAGAAAGCATACTTTTGTAGCACTCTATACAACAGAAGCGGAGTATATCGCAGCCAGTGTCACAAGTCGTGAAGCAGTATGGCTTCGAAAGCTTCTTGCAGGACTATTTGATCAACAGCTAGAGACGACCTTGATACATTGTGATAATCAAAGTTGTGACAAGCTTTCAGACAATCCAGTATTTCATGACAAGTCTAAGCACATTTAGACCAAATATCACTTCATCTGAGACATGGTACAAAAGGGAGCAATAAATCTCCAATACATATCCACAGATGAGCAGATTGCAGACATTCTCACCAAGCCTTTGTCTAGGGTTAAGTTTGTATACTTCAAAGACACGCTTGGCATGATGCAGAATGTCTCCCTCACTAAGAGGGAGTGTTGAAGTTTCAGCATCGGGCAGACATTCTCCCAGATTGGTTATGTTGATTTGACCAAGGGAGGATGATACATTCACTCATGAGGCCATGTTGATTTGGCTAGTGGTGAATGATCCGGGATGTTGATGTTTCTCCAGTAAGCAGCATCGAGCAGACATTCTCCCAGATTGGTCATGTTGATTTGACCAAGGGAGAATGATACATTCACTCACGAGGCCATGTTGATTTGGCTAGTGGTGAATGGCCCAAGTGTAGTCTTTCTCCTAGTAGTCGTGATGATTTGACGAGGAGTGATAAAGACTCAAGATGCTCTCACACTGCATGCTCCAGGATGGAGTGATCTATTTTTATGGGGCAAGTTTGACTTGTTTACAAATCTAGTCTAATGTTGAAGATGTAGGCTCTAGAGACCCCTTGTGAAGAGGGGTTTCTCGGTGAATCTACTCAACATTAGAGTCCTATATTAATTAGACATGCATGTGAAGAGATGATACATCAACAAGACTCGTAGACAACTTTTCTAGTGAAGAAGAAATACCAAGAAGACAAGACAAACCATTGAAGAAACCCCGAAAAGCATTAAAGAAGAAATTGAAGACAAAAGAAAATGTCAACCCCACAAGGAAATTGAAGGTGACTCGAACTGTATAAATAAAGGCTGGATCATTTCACTTGACACAAAAACACAATTGTTCTTATCAAGTGCGCAATTCCCAGTTGTTTGTTGAAGTGCACAGTTCCCAGTTGTCTGTTGCAGTGCAGAGTTCCCAGTGGTTTGTTGCAGTTTGCAGTTCCCAGTTGTTTGTTGTAGTGCGCAATTCCCAATTGTTTGTTGTAGTGCACAATTCCCAGTTCCTAGTTGCCACAGTGCGTAGTTCCCAGTTGCCAGTTACAATGCGCAGTTCCCAGTTGCCAGTTGCAGTGCGCAGTTCCCAGTTCTCTGTTGCGATGCGCAGTCCCCAGTTGTTTGTTGCAGTGCACAGTTGCCAATTGTGAGTTGCGATATCTTCGAAGTGCATTATTTTTTGGAGTATCTCAAGAGTTCTTTTGTGGTGCGCTATCCTCGAGGGTTCTTCCTCATACAAGAGCGCAATTATCTTGTGCTGGGTTTCTTCATGTAAATGGTAATAAACTTGGATTGACTGTTTCTTAAGAAAAGTTGTTGGGTTTACTCCCAAGGTTGGGTTTCCCAAGGTAAAATCTTGTATCCACTATGCATGGATATCTTTATATGATTCTATTGTTTCCGCTGCATTTATTTTTTGGTTGAGATTTTCAGTGTAATTATTCTATGATAACAGTGGCATAAAATTCTGTTTGAAATCATAAGGAAATAATTATCAGATCTGGAAATTGAAAATTCAACAATAATTAAAGTAAAACATATCAATTCTTAAAAAATGATATCTTGTCTAAAAACATCAGAAGAAATGAATCATGTCTACCTGCCAAAAAAGAAAGCAGGCATTGAACACAAACAAAAGTAACCTGGAATTTTAGTGAAAACATCCCCCTTTTACTCCAAAAAGAAAAGGCCTACTTCTACATTTGAACAGAACACACAGGATGTCTCATATATTTTGCATCAATTAAAGAATGAACTAATGACCTTAGCTATGAGAATCTCCAGTCAACCAAGCATGTACAATGCAACAACTTTTGTCTTCAGCTTTATTTGCTTATTCATATTACCTTTTTATTGCAACACAATAAAAGCATGTGAGATGGCTACATGTCATGACTTATCCATGAACTCACTGTTCAAACCTGCTACTTCAACTAGAGAACTCTTCATGTCACTTGCCCTCTTAAAGTAAGAGCATGTGGGATGGCTATACATCATAAATTATGCATCATGTAACTGTTCAAACCAGCAACTTGAACCAAAAGACTCTCCATGTCACCTAAAGCACGCCTGGGTTATAGCCCCCAATATAGCATAAAATCCATTGATGAATGAAACAATTGCCCTATTCCAAACAGCAGTAAGCATGAAAGATTGCATTATTCTTACTCTTATAAACCACTGGCAAGTTTATCCTCTATATTATAACAGTTTGACATAGATTACCTTTACTCAATTTAAGGCGTTCCAAAACTAATCCAGCAATCTTAAAGTCAATAATAATGACATGTCAAAATTTTAGATCAGTAACCAGAAAATACATTTGAAATAACTCAATGACTATATTCCCAAAATACGTATGCTTATGCTATCTATTATCAAAAAAACAAATTCACCAGAAAATATATTTGAAATAACTCAATGACTACATTCCCAAAATACGTATCCTTATATGCTATCTAGTATCAACAAAACAAGTTCAGCTTACATTAATATCTCAACAAATGTCAATTGTTCTATGGGCCATGCAAGGAGGAGTTCCCTTGACCCTGCATGGACTAGGAACCAACACAGTTTCAAAACATAAGCGGCTGCTTAAGCAACAAAAACTCTTTAGCAAGTTTAAATACCACATCAAAAATTACTAAAGTCAAAATTTTAGATCAGTAACCAGAAAATACATTTGAAATAACTCAATGACTATATTCCCAAAATACGTATGCTTATGCTATCTATTATCAAAAAAACAAATTCACCAGAAAATATATTTGAAATAACTCAATGACTACATTCCCAAAATACGTATCCTTATATGCTATCTAGTATCAACAAAACAAGTTCAGCTTACATTAATATCTCAACAAATGTCAATTGTTCTATGGGCCATGCAAGGAGGAGTTCCCTTGACCCTGCATGGACTAGGAACCAACACAGTTTCAAAACATAAGCGGCTGCTTAAGCAACAAAAACTCTTTAGCAAGTTTAAATACCACATCAAAAATTACTAAAACCTGCCAGTTCTTGTCAGGCTCACCATACGACCAGATCCATCTTGCTGAGTTCCTCTGACGGCAGCAGAGGCCGCTTGTCCAGTCTGATAAGTTCTCCCAACACTACCATAAGCATCTTGGTAACGTGTGCTCTGATATCCTGAGGAATACCCGGATCCTCCACGACCACCTTGTCCAAAACGATCTTTGCCAAATGTAGCTCCAGTACCACCACCACGTGCCTGATTATTTGCATTTCTTCCACCTGTAAAATTTGAACGGTTAGAATAATTACCCTGTCTGCCTTGACCGGCTGAAAAATCAGCTTGCCATCGACCAGAAGCAGCACCAGCATAATCTTGGTTCTCTCTACGCCTATTTCCAGAAGGTCCCTCTTGACCACCACCAGTTCGAGCATCAAAAGCTCTCTCGTTGATATCAACAAGACCTGACAATTTCTCAGCAAACTGTGATGCCAAGGCTTGTAATCTGGTAGGCTCTACATCATGAGTAACAATGCAACGTGTAGGCTGATTCCAGCTGGCATGAAATTCTTCTGCAACCATCATCTTGCTAACTATGCTGTGCACTTGTACTTCAGAAAGCTCAAATATAGTTTCCAGCTGATCTAAGCTCATAGAACTATAGCACGAAGAATAGGTAAATATGTAAGTTCTCAGAGCTTCTTCGTGAATTTTGAACTTCAACATTTCTAGTACCTTTTCCTTCTCTCGTAGAAGCTTCCAGATGTCAAGACTCACAATGACTTCATATGCTTTCTTCCAATCACCTTTGCTTAATGCACGTGTTGCAGCCATAACATGATCACGAACATTCTCAGGGGGACCAGTAAATGTCTGCCTCTCATTGATCTCCAATAAACGGCGGAAAGTCCTACTTATCACCTTCCTTCTGACATCATGTGTGTTAGCAGCCATATTTGGTACCTCCAAGAGCATGGCACAAATCAGATGTACTGCTTCAAGCAGTTCCAAATTAATATGCATGTGATAAGGCATTTGACGCCTCCTCTCAAGTTTTTCCTGAAGTTTCAAGGAAAATAATTTAGTCTAGTGATGAGTTTGCACAAAGAGGAGAGAAAGAGAGTGAGATCAAGATACAGGATATAAACAAAAGACAAAATTATGAACATTTGCTAAAATTAAATGATGAAAGAGGACCTGATGATAATCTTAAGCTACCTAGATAAGGAATATTAGCAAAAGGCAAAATTGAAAACATTTGCTGAAATTAAATGATGGAAGAGGAGCTGATGATAGTCTTTAAACTAACCTGCTCTGGAGTTTTCTCATGATATCGGCTCTGCTGTACCCCTTGAGCCAGCAATTCCTTAACCCTGCCACCTGCATATAGGTCAGAAAGACAGCTGTGTGCTTCTGAAATTAGAGATGCTCGGAAAGCACAAAGACCAAGTTGAGCCATTGCTCGATTAAAAAGTATTTGTGTGGAAATATCCATGTGCTGTACACCATCCTGCAAGTGGCTCATGAGCAACAAATCCCTGGCCATAGAAAACTCATCCAATATAGCATGGTGATAAATATCACAAAGCATGGCCCTTGCTTTTGTTCGTTCATCACCATGCTTATAAATGAGAGACACCAGAGTATCCATGAGGCTCCTGCTATGCTCTGGAAATGTTGGCCTCCTTGGCACAATTTCTGGAGTAACGATGAATGCTGGTGGTCCTCTGAATTCTTCAGTTATCTTAGGTTCTGTATTAACTTTGCCATCCTCATCTACATCCATGTCTCCATTTTCTGCTGCAATCAAATCAATATCAGATGCAACTTCAGTCCTCAGTTGGGTCTCAGCCAATTTCCTCATGGCTTCATATACCTCTTGGGGTTTATAGTATATGAGTTCTACACGTTTTAGGGCCACCTTTGCGGCTGCCTTCAGATCTTGGACCCGCTCAACATAATCCTGAACATTCTGAGCAAGGACCATAAATAGAGGCTCATCTCGGAGCCTCTCAATGTACTCCTTTGTGTGGGGATCAATACATTGCAAGCTTTTGAAGAGTTCATTGTCAATGCGTTCAAGAAATGCAACAATATTACCCCACACTCGAATTGTTCCTTGATGATCCGTTCCTTTCTGAGTCTCCTTCTCATCATGCTCCACTGAATCATCCATGACTATGTTTGGGTGTTGAGCCAAGATATCCAGCATGACAAGAATATTCTGTACACATTTCTTCCAGACAGGAATCGGCATGTGTGTGCTAAGACTAGGGTTTACATCAAACTGTGCAGATACAACGTTGACCAAAACCTCTAACTTCTGTGCTGGGGTCTTTGCAACCCTAGTTAGGTATGTTAGTAATTCAACTCGCTCAAGCCTTCCTGTTCCTTTCCGTCCACGAGCAGCAATTATTTCTTTAAGCTTCTTATCAACCATTTCCCAAGTAATCTCACTTGGGTCTCGCATAAACTGCTTGTCCATTAACTTATCCCTCTTACTTTTTTTTTTCTCCCAACCGCCCTCTTCATCTTCCTGGTTACCCTCTTCATCTTCATCATCATCAGATTCCGAGCGAACCAAACGAGCAGGGTCTTCTTCAACATCTATTTCGGATTCCAAATCGTCATCTTCATCCTCGTCAGATTTATCAGCATCATCCTCTGATACAGGGCTGGCTCTATACTTCTCAATTTCAGCTTCATATTGTTTATTGTTCTTCTTGAGCTTTTGCTTCATTGAATTCAGAGCTTTTGCATTGCTGGAGCTCATCTTCTTCTTAGCCTCTTTGTTTGCCAGAGCTTGTGCCAAAAAGTCCTCCAGCATCACAAGAGCCTTAATATACAGGCGTGGAACCTGGTCCGATTCCATGACACGAATCACTTTCTCCAGCTGTTTGTTCAGTTTATCGAAGCTCTCTTGTAAGCTGACCCAGTCATTAATCTTCATGGCATTCTTCATTTGATCGACTGTAAGGGTCATCTCCTCGAACCTCTTGTCCTTTGCAGATCTGACAACCCTACGCTGATCATCAGAATCCTCACTGTCACTTGCATTTTTTTGCAGATATTTCGATCCAACAGCCACATCACCAGCTTCACCTCCGGCAGCATTCTCCTCCTCTTCAATTTCACTCTCTTCCTCCTCAGATTCGCTATCGCCCTTTTATAATGAAACATAAATATAAATGCAAAATTATCATCGGAACATGACCCAGCAGAGAAGGAAAAAAAACAATGTACTGGTTTAGTTTCTAGGTCAGTTTCTGCCAGGATGGTTAATAGCAGTTTTAAGGGGAAATATATTGTTTAAGCTTTTAGGCTGATAAAACACACTGTAAACGCATTCAGTGATGCATCTCATGTTCTCAACGATGGGAGGTTTTATATAAAAAACAAAATATTATTTTTATCAAAAAACCTGACCTCAGAACTACGGAAAACTGCTTAATATGCAAAACAAACAGACAAACTYGTACCTGGGTCCAGAAACGGGAAGCCATGGATGAACTTGTTCAAAATATCCGCAGAAAACTTCAAACTGGACGAAAGAACCCACAGAAAACTTCGATCTTGACCAAAAGCCCTGCCGAAAATGTCAGATACCTTTAMAAACTCGACCTAGTGCGGCGAGGTTTCGAATCCCAGATCTCCGTAGAAAATTCTTCAGAAATGGATGCGAAGGAGCTCGAAAGCAGGGCGGTGGAATGGATTGAAACGACACCTAAAAAGATGGAACCAGGAAAAATTGTATGCATTAAGGGTTTTAGGGCCACGGTTATCCCTTCTCTTTGTGAAGTCGGCGGCCACACACGGCTGCGATGATTTCAACTAGAACGGACGGCTCTCAGCCCATAGGGACTTTGCTCATTTTATTTTTCCAAAGCCGGAAAAAAAGCTTTGCTATTTTAAGTAAATGGGTAAATATTATATTAAAAAGCATTGAAGCATAGCTAAAAAGCAAGCTATTACGTTTCACACAAAATTAACACGGTTTACAAGTTCCAAAGAGTTTTCAAAGGTCTTAAGTGATAACATCCCAAATAGCATTGTTGGTATATTGCTTAAACAAAGCATTTAATATTAAGTGGTGTTTAACTATTTTATGTTTTGGTTTTTTTTTCTAGTGACATAAATTTACATGAAATCATATATTTTGTTGTTTAAATTGCATATTTGAATGTAGAAATGGATTATGTGTAACGTCCTCAGTCATCCAGGCTGGGCCACATCACACAAAACTCTCCATTTTTACAGCTTTGATACCACTTTGTAACGTATTGAGTCACCCAGGTTGGGCTATGTCACACCAAACTCTTTGTTTTACGATTCTGATACCATAATGTAACGTTCCACAGTCCAACCGAGGGACATTTCGGTGCGGAATTCACATAAAAATGAAATTTTTGCTAACTAAAGTAATTCTTTTACCATTAGCCAATTTCTTGTAGCTTACTGCTACAAATTTAAAGCAGGTTTAGCTACTGTCTATAGCCATAAAACAAATGTATCTAAAGCATGCTAATAATTAACATGAAATGCAGTTAAACCGCTCATTATAGTAGCATATAAGCCATTCTCATTTACGTAGAGTTCCTGCACAGCAATAACACATGTAAATAACTCTGCAACAAGATAAAACACTTATCTTTAAACAAGAATTATGCAACCAACTGCTTGGGACGGATGTTCCACCCAACCATAGATTGATTGTTCCAAATCTCAACAGTTAGACACCCCCGAGCTGAGGCTAGTAATCCACAAAAGAGGGTGGTCTCTCACAGTCCACTCTTAGCTCATAAAACTCATAACCCAACTGATATTGCAGCTATCCCGATTTTTCTACCAACTCTCTTTCTTTTGACATGCCCAACCCGAGGAATGCACCATTCATTTATCAGGGATAACCCAAGGGATGTACCATTTGTTTATCAGGGTTAACCCAAGGAATCTGTCATTTGTTTATCATGGTCTCTCTAGCAAAGGTAGCTAGGAATCTCTCAGTTGGGAACTCAAGGGAACTTGTTACTTGAAAAAATACCAGCAAACCAACAACAACACTTTTTGTTACGGTGCAACTCACTCTGGAGTTCACTCTACAGGCCTGACAACCTAGCTCTTCAATCTTCAACTCCAAATGCTCCAAATACGTTTTGGCTTGCTCTAGAATCCACTCTCCATGGTTGCACCCGCTCCCAACTCTCTTTCTTGCTCTATACTTGCTCCTCATGCACAAAAACTCAATGTGTAAAATTGTTGTCCCCCACCCATACGAATTTCCTCTATTTGGCTTGCATTTATTGACTCACACTCTTCCCCAAATTGATTGTACTCAACCCCCATGTGCCCAATAACTCTGGGATGTGACCACTCACAACCACCCTCTTACATGTATTCAATGATTGGCTTTGAGAACACTCAATCAGAAATTGGAAGGTTCATATACAATTAACAAGTTTAGGAAAAGGTTGAATTAATATACATGGGTATTCCCCCCTTTGACCCCTCTTGGTCATTATCCTAAACCCTTCCCCCTCTTGTGGATTAATTCAGGCCCCATCTCTTGTCCATGTCCCCTTAGCAGCGAGTATCACATTTTTATTATTAAAACATAGAGATACAATTCACATATTACATTGTTTGGTCGTAGCCACATGTTATATCCACATAAGCATTAATTAAACTAGGGATATAATGGGGATGTTACATTCTCCCTCCCTTAGAATTGTGTGTCATCCTCGATGCACTATATACAGATATACATATATATATGTGTGTGCAAATTTACATCACAATACTTAGAAATAAAATTATGCAATTTAACAACTCTAGCAGCAACTCCAACCATCAATCTCATGTTCATCTCAACTTGTCAACCCAAGGAATGTACCATTCGTTTATCAGGGTTAACCCAAGGGATGTATCATTTGTTTATCAAGGCTAACCCAAGGAATGAGCCATTCGTTTATCAAGGTCCCGAGCATAGTTGGCTAGGAATATAAGATGTGGTTCCAAAACTCTAGTGTTCCAAAATTGAGTCTTGCATTCTGCCTTCTTCAAAATTGTCAAAAAAATGTAGGTACTCTTCCCACATGTTTTCTTCATGCTCCCATGCAGCATCTTCAGGACCGTAGCAAGTCCATCGAACATTTACCATCCATGTGGCTTTGTTTCTGAGCACTTTGACTTTCTGGGTCTAAGATATGTACTGGTTCCACCCATAAATCATCTTCGTACTCCACCTGGATCACATTCCAATCAATTATGTGGTTAGGATCAGGTACATACTTCTTTAATAGTGATACATGAAATGCATTATGCACTCTCATGGATGCAGGAAATGCTAGCATGTATGCAAATGATACTATATTTTCTAATATTTCAAAAGGTCCACAATATCTCGCTGCCAACTTCGGGCAACCTCCTAATCTTAGCGAACTTCTCATTGCCTTCACTTTCAAAAACATGTGTTCGTCTACTTTAAAATCTTTGAAAACTCTATTCTTGTTTGCATAACTTTTATGTATATCTTGGGCAAACTTTAAATTATGCTTTAACCTTGTCATCTGCTCTTCCATTTCCCTCAACAAATCTGACCCAACAACTGTTTTGTCTACTAGATTATCCCAACTAGTTACATTTTCTACCATATAATGTTTCAAATTGACTCATTTTCAATGAGGCATGATACCCACTATTGTAGGCAAATTCAACTAAATGAATATAATATTTCCACTTTGATGGTTGATCCATCACATACATTCTAAGCATGTCCTCAATTATCCTGTTAATCATTTCTATTTGCCCATCTGACTTTGGATGATACATTGTATTGAGATTCAAATTTGTTTCAAAGCCCTTGAACAAACCCTTCCAAAAATTGGATGTGCACTTTGGATCTCTATCTAAAACTATGGCCTTAGGTACTCCATGTAGCTTAGCAACTTCTTTCATGTAGATATCTGCAATATTTGTTGCCTTGTGTGTAGTCTTTACTAGAATAAAATGTGTTGCTTTAGTCAATTCATCCACCACCACCATGATGGAATCATGTTGCTTCACTGTTATGAGCAACTTAGTAATAAAATCGACTGTGACAACTTCTCACTTCCATTCCGGAATGAGAAATGGTTATATAGACTTGTTGGATGTCTATGCTTTGTCTTTACCTTTTGGCATTTTAGACATTTGGCTATGTAATTAGCCACTTCTTTCTTCATTCCCGACCAAAAATATTGGCTTCTCACACCTGCAATTGTCTTATGATATCCTGGGTGCCTGACATATGGCACATTGTGCATTTCCTTCGTAACTACATTTTTCGGCTCATTGGAATTCGACACATATACTTTTCCCTTGTACGTGAGAATTCTATCTTCTTTCAACTCATAATAATTAAATTTCTGCTAGGGGAGGCAGGTGTAGGAGGGGTTTTATACAACCCTAGAGGACTTGGCAGAGGCCTATGTGCTTTTTCAAGGATCTCTTCTAGCTCAAGAGCGTCAGCTCAGCCAAATAATTGTACTAGGGGACTCCAAGAACATAATCTGACATTTTATTAAAAGAACAAACCCGAAAAATAAAAAGTTGAAAAGACTCATTGAAAGGACCAGGGCTATCATATCCACTATTCACTCCTCGTTCTATCACGTCCTATGCATAAACAATGGGATAGCGGATGAGCAAGCAAATCTAGCAATTGGAATGGGTCTTGGTCACATAGAAGTAACGGGAAGGCCCTATTTCTTCCCCCCCCCAATGCCTCAGTGCCCTTCTGATTACGCTCCACCTGACACCTCCTCCCACGCGACGTCTTAGCGAAAAGGATTAAGAGGTATGTCGAGCGTCAAGTATTGGAGGAACATTGTACTTGTGCATTCACTGGTCTGTGGGAGCTTATACGTCGTAGGACGAATATATGGATTTCCTGGTATGCAAGGAGCTCCTCCTCCGTGGGAACCTACCGCATTCGTCACTCCATGCCTGCCCTGCAATCAGCAACTTTGCCTCCACATTAATTCTGCTCGAGGTGAAGGCATGTGAAAGGATTTCAGCCATGCTTCACAGCAAGCGAATGCTGGCAGTACCTGCCACATCTACGCTTGAACGTCATTCCATTTATGATATTGCACGGCTTCCTTCCTTCCAATTCATATCCACAAGAGGAATTTGGGATGGCCAACGCCCAATTCAGTGTCTCAATCAGCTAAAGTGAAACCTGTTAATGTGGATTTTTAACTGTTAAGGGCAATTAAAGAGAAGAGGCAGCTTGAGAATAGAACATAGCTCCAACAGAAGCGATACAACAAGCGAAGAAACAGTGAACAACGACCTCCCAGGGATCAACACAGTGGCTGGTTTTTTCAAAGATTGCAATAGAGGATGTTTCAGTGGTGAATTGGTCTACGACAATAGCGAAAGGCTCCCCATAGTCCCAGGTTGCTTCATCATCGGTGAGGACAGAGGAAGCATAGAAAAAGGAAGTATTGGCAAAGGAATTTACAGAGACAGACATAAAAAAAGAAAAATCAAAGTTAGCGCCAACCCCGAACGAGTCAAAGAAATCAACATCAAGCGGGGGAAGGCATTAATAGTTAGTCTAATTGCCAATATGGCTCAGTGCCCAGCTCGTGAAAGGTTGGAGGACGAATTGGTGGAAGATAACTTCTCCACCACTTATCAATTGGCACTGTGTCTAGACTCTCATAGTTCCACACTTACCTTCACTCTGGATACACTATCACAGCATCGCACCCTAATACATCAACTACAAGATGAAGTCAAATTCCTCAGACGTCAAGGGGAGCGTATGGAAGCAATGTTGGAAGCCAGGGCATCCAACTCTTTAGCACAAAACCAGAACAAGGAGACAGGAAGCAGGGCCAACCCAATTATGCCTGATCTAAATGTAGCACTCGAGCCACCACCAGAAGAAGATCAAGTTCTAGAGGAAGACCGAGTCTAAGCATATCAGTAAGGCAATTCCAAATTTTGTAAAAATGGCATAAATAAATCTTTCCGGAAGATAGTTTTCGATAGATCGATAAGTTTAGATATCAGGAGTAGAAATTTGAAAGACTCTTTGATGTAATCCTTTGATGAAAATTTTGTAGCTGGTATCCTCTACTAGTATCCTCTTTTGTACTATGCGACCTCGGTCGTGCCTTTTATAAAAAAAAACTCAGTTTTTGTAAAAAAAAAAAAAAATTAAATTTCTGCTGAAAATTACCTTGTTGTAATGTTTCTTTTATTTTCACATATTGTTGATATGAATTTGTTGCTGCAATAATTTGATCTTTTAAATATGTCATGTGTATGTTGATGGTTGTCACATACACTTCAAGATCTCTCCAACGGAGTGCATCAACTACTTGATTTTCTTTGTCTTTTATATGCTTAATTTCAAAGTTGTATTCACTCAAAATTTTCATCCATCTAGTTTTTCTAGATTTTAGTGTTGGTTGTCCAAACAAATGTTTCAGACCATAGTGGTATGTTCTTAGCTCGAATTTCTTACCCATAGGCAATGCCTCCACATTTTTAATGCATGTACAATCGTTGTTAACTCCAAGTCATGTGTAACATTATTTCTCTCATGCTCTTTTAATTTTTTGGACTCGTAGCATACCACATGATCCTTTTGACTGAGAACTCCACTGAGTCCTTCCTTGCATGCATCGGTGCACACAAAAAAATCTTCATTTGGATCTGCAATTTTCAATATTGGTGCACTTGTCAAGATGTCTTTCAGTTGCTGAAAGCCCTCTTCACACTTGGAAGTCCATTCAAAATTCACTCTCTTCTTTTGCAAAGAAGTGATATGGCTTGTAATCTTCGAAAAATCTTTTATGAACCTTCTGTAATAACCGACAAGACCCATGAATGATCTGACTTTGGTCACATTCTTTGGCGTTGGCCATCCTCTAATGGTATCTATCTTATTAGAATCAACTTCTAGCCCTGTTACTAAAATTACATGCCCCAAGTAGTGAATACTCTTTTGATAAAAGATGCACTTACTTAGCTTAGCATACAATTTATGCTATCTTAAAAATTGCAACACCATTCTTAAATGTTGCTCATGTTCCTCTTATGATCAAGAATAGACAAGGATATCGTCTAAGAGCACAATCACAAACCTGTCCAGGTACTCCATGAACACTCCATTCATCAGGCACATAAAAATTGTTGGGGCATTTGATAGCGCAAATGGCACTACTGTGAATTCATAATGTCCATATCTTGTTCTGAATGTTGTCTTGCTGATGTATTTTTCCTTTATCCTTACTTGATTATAGCTCGATCTTAAGTCAATCTTCGAAAATATTCTTGCACCTTTCAGTTGGTCAAACAAATCATCAATTATTGGAAACTGATACTTATTCTTTATGGTAACCTTATTAAGTTGTATGAAATCAATGCATAGCCTTAAGGTTCAATCCTTCTTCTTCACAAAAAGAATTGAGGCTCCCCAAGGTGATACACTTGGGCGTATACACCCCTTCTTCAAAAGTTCTTCAAGATGCATATGCAACTCTTTTAATTTCGGTGTGCCCATTATGTAAGGTGTCTTAGACATTGGGGAAGCTCCTGACACCAAATCAATGTCTCTTTTTGGTGGTAGTCCCATAATTTATCTAAAAACATCTTCAAAATCCCTCAAAACTAGATGGTCTTCAATGATTGCCACTTTGTCTTTGGCTGCCTCCTCCATATGGGTTGCAAACATCTGACATCCTTTCATGAATTTCTTCTTCAACTGCATAGCTGAAATCTCTCTAACAGATACAACTTTTGGAATTCCTTGAACCTTGCCTTGCTGCCCTTCCTCATCAAGACATGTGATTGTCTTGTTGTAACAGTCTAGGACATCTTGATGTTTCTCCAACCAATCCATCCCAATTAGACAATCATATGAACCCAATGGTATGATGTTTACATCCACCTTTGTATCAAGTCCATTCATGTTTATTGGACAATCTTTAACCAACTCATTGATTTTCCTCTTAGCCCCCATGGCTAACTGAACTAACCAAGATTTATTATGCTTACTTCTTTGCAAGTGAATTCTTTCAACAATGTTAGCATTTATATAATTGTGGCTAGCTCCAAATCAATTAAAATTTCTATGGATTCATTATCAATCTTATCTTCCACTTCAATCATGGGGGATTGATACTTTGCCTGCTTGTTATCCAAGGCCACATAAATCCTTGGCATGCTTTTGCCCATGTCTTCCACTGTTTCAACCTCTTGAATATTGTGGAAATTCTCATTATTTCTCCTTTGTGAGGGAAATCCCTATATAGATAATTTATCTCACATCCCCGACATTGCACCGATTGTTGCCTTGGCGATTGTGTTGATTTGCTTGGAAAATATTCCTGAAAAAGGGTGACTTAAAACCCTTCTGCCTTTGATCCTTCTTATCCTTCATCTTGTCATTCCAAGATTTTTGGAAAACTGGTCTTCCTTTGCTCTGCTCATACAGATGCCTTACTCTCCTTATGGTTTCCTCCAAGGTTTTGGGGTTATCATATTGAATCGTATCACTATAGAAAGAGGGTAACCCACTTAGAAACCTTTGGATTTTGACTTTCTCATCCTTGATAAAGTCAACATACATCAACAATTCAAAGAAACGCTTCTCATATTCCTCCATTGTCATGGTTTCTAACTTAAGTTCAAAGAACTCTTTCATCTTTCTTTCATAGTAATGCTCAAACAAATATTTCTCTTGGAAATATCCCTTGAACTACCTCCGTGAGGTTGTTTTCTCATCAATGTTCTTGGCTTGCTTAAGTTGATCCCACCACATGGTTGCCTTCCCTTGCAAATGGTAGGTGGCAATTCTAGCTTCTACCTGGGATGGGTAATCATGTAGTTGGAAATATTTCTTCATTTCCAACAGCCAGGCCTCAACATCTTCTCCTTTCTTGTGCTCACCATTGAAAGTTGTGGCTTAATCTTCCTGAGTTCACCCTGCAAGACGTCCACCTCGGGTCTTCTCCTTTACCTTCGAACATGAGACACACTTGGGCTGCTTCCTGAACCTGAACTTGAAGGAGTTCTTCAGGTGGAATTCCTTGGAGAATGATGGCATCTACTCATGCTTCTTGACTACCTATCATTCCCATGATCATCTCTTTTGTTATGAGATCTTGATGTTGATGTTTGTCTAGCACTAGTTGTTTTCTTGGTGCCATAGTCCTTGTTAAATTGCTTATGTATCATATTTAGGACTTGAAGTATCTCTCCTTGAGCCTCCATGATCCTCTCATTATCGACCCTATAGCTCTACACTTCTTTTTTCAGGCTTCTCATAGTTACAGTGCCCTGCCCGTCTCTTCTCCCATTAGACTCAGTCTCAACATTAACCATGTCGGTATGCAAACATCCAATTTCTTCTTCATGGTTGTAAAACCCTTGATCATCCTCCATGTCTCTAATTCTCATGTAGGAACTAAGGTCTGCTTTTTTGTATCTCTAATTATGCAAGAATGTGCATGCAATAATTGTTGTTAGAATTAAGCATATTGCAAAATATTTATCAATTAGATTACAGGTCATTCTTCATTTTAAATTATGAAGAATATTAATGCACTACTCCCATGTAGGATTCTTTATATGAATTCATTCCCTAAACAACTTTCCAACGGTTGTTCGTTTGCTCCAATCTGAGCTCCGAGCTGAAAGTTATGGTGGAAAAATAGAGAAGGAATATTCATTAGCACGTGCAACATAGTAGCAACACTCAACAACTGTCCAATCATTTCTTGATTAGATCTCCATCGTTGATTTTTCTTAATGGATTCACTGTGGATCTAAGTCATATCTCTTCTTAATACCTTCCATGAACCTGCCACCAACACTTAGCTTCTTTTTTCTTTTTCCTTCGCGGACTCATAATCTTGTAACCTTCATTTCATAAGCTCATCCGAGAAGTCTCAACACTTAACCATTTTTCCATCTACGCGGACTCATAATCTTGTAACCTTCCTTTCATAAGTTCCTGTGAGAAGTCTTCACACTTAACCATTTTTCCATCTATGCAGACTCATGGACTCATAATCTTTTAACCTTCCTTTCATAAGTCCATCCGAGATGTCTCAACACTTAACCATTTTTCTATCTACGCAGACTCGCGGATTCATAATCTTGTAGCTTTCCTTTCATAAGTTCATATGAGAAGTCTCAACACTGAACCATTTTTCCATCTACATGGACTCACGATAGCTTAACACTTAGACAAATTCCTAGATCTTACCACGATTTCTTGGGACTGACAATTGGCCTGCCACATGGCTCCACATCACCTGCCAACTGTCATCCCGTCCAACATGTACCTACCACCATGGTAGTACACATTTTTCTTCTACTACATCAACTGACACGTGGCTTCCACCTCATTTTGACGTCATCGTATAGAAAAATACCCTCTCTTTTTTTTCGATTTTTGCTTATGTTTGAAATGTCCAAAGAGGCTTAATTATTCACATTACCCATGAAATTTCTCTCAATTTTACTATAGTAATTTAATAAAACAAGTTGTAGAAATACTCCTAAATTAATTCTATGTGAATTTCTACTTCAACATTCTGCTAACTTGGCCCATCCAGGCTTAGCGTTGAAAACTGAGCTCTGATACTACTTTGTAACATCTCCAACCATCCAGGCTGGGCCATGCCACACCAAACTCTCCCTTTTTCTAGCTCTGGTAACACCTTGTAACGTACCCAGGCTAGGCCATGTCACACCAAACTCTCGGTGTCTTACGACTCTGATACCATAATGTAATGTTCCCCATCCCAACTGAGGGACATTACGGTGCAGAATACACATAAAAATGATTTTTTTGCTAGAACTAAAGTAATTATTTTACTGTTAGTTGATTTTGTGTAGTTTATTTCTACAAATTTAAAACAGGTTTAGCTACTGTTTATAACCATAAAACATATGCATTTAAAACATGCTAATAATCAACATGAAATGCAGCTAAACCGCTCATTACAACAACATATAAGTCATTTTCATTTATGCAAAGTTCATGCACAACAATAACACATGTAAATAACTCAACAACAAGATAAAACACTCATCTTTAAACAAGAATTGTGCAATCAACTACTTGGGACAGACGTTCTACCCAACCATAGACTGGTTGTTCCAAATCTCAACGGCCAGTCACCCCTGAGTTGAGGCTAGTAATCCAAAAAAGAGGATGGTCTCCCACAATCCACTCACAACTCATAAAACTCATAACCCAACTGATATTCTCCTACAGTTATCCCGATTTTCTACCAACTTTTTTCCTCTTGACCTGCCCAACCCAAGGAATGCACCATTCGTTTATCAAGGATAACCCAAGGGATGTGCCATATGTTTATTAGGGTTAACCCAAGGAATGTGACATTTGTTTATCAGGGTCTCTCTAGCACAGGTAGCTAGGAATATCTCAGCTGGGAACTCAAGGGAACTTGCTTCTTGGAAAACTACCAGCAAACCAACAACAACACTTGTTGTTACAGTGCAACTCACTATGGAGTTCACTCTTCAGGCCTGACAACCTGGTTCTTCAATCTTCAGCTCCAAAATGCTCCAAATACATTCTAGTTTTCTCTAGAATCCTCTCTCCATGGCTGCACCCACTCCCAACTCTCTTTCTTGCTCTCTACTTGCTCCTCATTCATAAAAACTCAATGTATAAAATTGTTGTCCCCCACCCATACAAATTTCCTCTCTTTGGCTTGCATTTCTTGACTCACACTCTTCCCCGAGCTGATTGTACTCAACCCCCATGTGCCCAATAACTCTGGGATGTGACCACTCACAACCACCCTCTTTCATGTATTCAATGATTAGATTTGGGAACACTCAATCAGAAAATGGAAGGTTCATATACAATTAACAAGTTTAGGAAAATGGGTTGAATTAATATACATGGGTGTTCCCCCCTTTGAACCCTCTTGGCCATTATCTTAGACTCTTCCCCCTCTTGTGGATTAATTCAGCCCCCACCTCTTGTCCATCTCCCCTTATTAGCTAGCATCTCATTTTTATTATTAGAACATAGAGATATAATTTGCATATTACATCATTTGGTCGTAGCCACATATTATATCCACATAAGCTTTAACTAAACCAAGGATTATAATGGGGATGTTACATTCAGTGTGCTAAAAAACCCTTGGGGCACTCGAATTATACATAATTAATCACTCAAATCTGTAAATACAACAATTTCTTCCCGGATTTCGGACAAAATTAAACATAAAATATCCCCTTAAAAGGGTCAAAACATAGAACAATTAGACTACGGGTTTAATATTCTAGTTACTTTTAAAAACATAGAAATTAACGAAAAATATAATGGTTGATAGTTTCCTTTTTTCCTACATTCGAAGGAGGAGAGTTTTGTTGTCCAATATCCATATCATCTTTTAGTGTGAACCATGTGTAAAATAGTTGTGAACAATATCTTGTGAAAAAATCTTGTGAAAAAATCTTGATATGATTTGTTTCAGAGAATGGAGCAAGAAAACGAAAACCTGACATAACCATTAGTTGCAACTGAAGTGTCTCATGTTCTTGATAAGTTTCTTTGAACTTGTGTTTTACATAATTAACTTCAAATAAGTTAACATGATCAAATTATGTGTAAAAATTGTCATCCTTCATCGTATAATCCAAACCATTGATATTGGGATAGTGGACATTAACATCATTTGATTGGTTAAATTTTTCACTTACTTGATTATGACAAGAAAATTCTTCATTGATCACAAAAATAGGTGAATCGATAAAAGACATTTTGTGAAATATGTTTGCTGTAGAAATTCCCTCCTCCCATGTAGAAGATGGATACAACATAATATTAAAAGATTCATGGGAAGGAGTCATATTCTTTTCATCTCCTAAATATAGATTATTTCCATCATGTACCTTATTAGATTTTAGCCATGCAAAATTAGATTCCAAATAACTTGGAATGATTATCTGCCAAGTGCAACCAAAAATAAAAGGCATCTCTTAAAGAAATAGTCTTTTCAAAAGGTAATTCTGCTTCTATTAAGATATCTATATATGGTTTGAATTTTGAACATTGTATATTAGTCTTATATGGTTTGAATTTTGAACATTGTATATTAGTCTCTTCTCGTAACATAACTTGATCAAAATTTGTGATATGCTCTTTTGAACACAAAGCATTATTCAAAATAAAATTATGTTCATTATTAAAAGGTAAAGATGAGAGCATATCTAAATACTTATCAAAAAGGGAATATTCAAAAATTGATTTTGATGGAAAAATAGTAGGGTGATCAATAATAGAATTTCCCATAAATTCATCTTGATTATCATCAATCAAAATATGAAAAAATTGTTCCATATTATAACACAACTTCTACACTGAATCTCTTTCTTTGTTAAGATAGTTGTAGTAGTTTCTAAAATATGACAACTTTGTTCACTTCTATTCAAAATTAAAGAAGATGATGATGGAGAAGAACAATCGGAAGTTTCATGTACTTCTCGCGATATATCATGTTCCTCCTGGAATACATCTATCAAAGTGAATAAAGCCAATGAAAATTGTTGATTATCTACAACTTCTAAGTCCTCTAAATCAATTTGTGAATGAGTATCAATGTAAGATTCAGATTGATCATGTTCCAAAGAAAGAGAAACCAGATGTTGAAACCATTCATTAATATAATGTAGATCATTTAAAGGAAATTTGCAACAAAGATGAATAAACCTTGTAGCAAATTCTTCTATTGATTCATCTGATTTCATTCTAAGATCATTAACTTCACTGCATAATCTATCATAATCATAGATCTCAAAAGAACATAAAAACTCATCTATAAATTGTTCCAAAGACTGAAGGGATGCGACTGAAAATGTTTCACACCACTTCTTGACGCGACCTTCGAAAGTCAGTGTGAAAATTATACACATAACACATTTGTGAGTTATATAATGAGAAATACAATTTTGAATAAATTAATCAATATGTTCATATGCAGTAATTTCACTCTCACCATGGAACTTCTTTTTTGACAAGATTTTAACTATCTTCAATGGAGTGTTGAGTGATACTTGTGATCAAGATTATTTTGAGCACGCAATGAGAGCAAAGATATAATAAAGAAATATACCGAGATATTGCAAGAGATCCAATAATGTAAGAGAGATATATCAAATATATATATAACAAGGGGCACAAATATACAATAATAGACAATTTCTATTAATGAGTGAAATGTACATAACTGTTAAATTACAGAGTGAAAGACTCATTAGAATGGTGGCAGCTTATCTCTGAGGATAGATGTGACGGCTACGCTCATTCGCAAGAAGATGAGTACAATGAGGCTCGAAAGACATTTTTAACATAAATGGAAAAAATTTAAACATCCAAAAACCTATCCCCTGGAAGATGAAAAGACAAAAGGTTTGCGGCCCTAATGTGGAGATGAAGCATCAAAAGTCATGTGGGCCCCAATGGGGTAAGTTGGTACAATAACTTCCCGGGGTCGTAACTTTTGCATACGATCTTCATTTTAGGCGCACGATAGCTCGTTGGAAAGGTCTATCCGAGGACTACACATTAAGTCATCAAACTATGGCCTTATCCCTAGTTAGATTGTGGCGAGCTCCAAAAATATTATCTAGGGCCTCAAAACGACCCCATAAGTTTATGACTCGAAAATCTAGGAAATAACTGCGAATGATGAAAACTGCATGTGAGCCAGTTGTGTCAGGATCCGATCCTAACCCCTCTCCATGGGTCATTAGATAATAAGATATGTTTTTTATTTAATAAAGACTGACATTAGTTAATAAGGCCTAATAAATAAAGAAGAATAAGTCAAAGTAAGAAGACCTAATAGAAGCTTCCGCTTCTAGAAAGATCTTCCTCTAGAAGTTTCCTTAGAAGGTAGAATTAATATAAATAAGAGTAGGAGGCATTGGATATTTCATCTTGGAGATTATTGCAATAGAGCTATGCTCTGCTAGAGGTTGCCCCCTCGAAGAGGCAAGTGAACATTGTTATCATAATAAAGTTGCTCTTCCTGTTGATTATTTTGGTGTTCTTCTGATATTTTTCTAGATATATCATTATTATTTTGTCATTGCCTGCTAGATATTTTATTTTTTGCATAATATATTGTATCAGGAATATTGCAAGTGGTATCTAATCTCTTTCCAAAGCAACACTTGTGGGATAATTGTTTTCAGGGTAGAGACGTATTTTGACATATTTAAGCTACATAGATATGTCGTTACACGCATAAACCCGCAGTCGAGGAGTCATACACGTAGGAAATACAAGTGGTTCTTAAGCGCACATATGTTGGCCACCCTTGTAACCCCTGTTGGTACCCCTTCGAGTGGTAGCACATCAGACAACAACTGTATACAGATCGACCTAGGCATCCTGAAGCCCTCCATAGATAAACCAATTGGTCGCCTGATTTATATAATGTCACCGAGAACAACACTCGGGAAGTGCCTCTCTAGTACCTGGGTAGTCAGGTAGTACGACTAAGGGTACAGTCGAGCCTCCTTAGTTGGTGCCCTAAGATATTGGGTCGAGTACTATTGTTGGACCCTGCACGTATATAAGAGAGCTATAACACATGGCAAACCCTTGACTGAAGATTCCCTGCAAACCCTAACCCTTGGAAACATAACAGAGAAAGAAAATACCATATCTATTGCATTACAACCTTGTCGTCTGCATTGGGGTTACGAAATTACAACATCTTTTGTCATGTTAAGAATTTGGGCATTCTGCCTCTGTAATATTATTCAGTTCGGAGTATAACTCTACAGTAGTTTGGGCCTGTCAACACCCTTATTTGTGACCTAGCCCATTGGATTCCTCTCTTTGTCCTGATCTACCAGGTACCTATCATTTTTAAGCCCATTTTTTTCCATCCTGACACCTTTGGTGCTACCTAAAACTTCACCATGCCTACCACTCGCTCTTAGTCCCAAGAAACCTGGGCGGATAGAATGTCCCACCTGGAACAACAAATTGGCGACAATAGGACTTCCCTCTGCAATGAATTTACCACAACCCTTGACCAACAAGTTAACAAATTGGTGCAACTATTCAAGGGTAAGAATATTGAGCCAAACCCAAAAGAACTTCAGTCTTCTAATTATGAACATACTCAGTCCTCCCACTCCCCTTGGGGTTCTCCACCTTCTTGGAATAAGGTGCCCAAAGTTGACATACATAAATTTGATGGTTCAAATCCAACCAGGTGGGTTTCTCAAATGGAACAATACTTCTCCCTTCATGTTATTCGATATGATGAGACCAAACTCCATGTATGGTTTTTGTACTTGGATCAAGAATGCTGGCAGTGGTGGCATTGGCATAAGAAATGTTATCCAGGACCTCCCAATTGGAACATGTTCTCCAAAGCAGTTTGTGCCCGTTTTGATAGGGAATCACAATTTTTGGGCCAACTCACTAAGTTGTGCCAAACTGTCTGTCACAAACTTCATCGTGACATTTGAATAGTTGGCTATCTGTACCGATGGATTATCTGATGAATTTGACCTTGAATGTTTTATCAATGGTCTAAAAGAAGCTATCAAGGCTCATGTGAACATGCATCATCCTACTACTTGGTTGCATCCATGTCAATTAGCTAGGGAAGCATAGACCATCCTCCAGGCACCATCCCTGAAGGATCCATTTACCACCCGTCCTCGCCCAGGGGATACCCCTGCTCCGACCCAAAATTTGAAGGTCCAAAAGGTCTCTCCTGCCAAAATGGTGGAACATCACAAGCAAGGCCTTTGCTACTATTGTGATGAAAAGAATGCACAAGGGCATAAATGTAGAGAACAAAATTTCTTCCAGATTGATGCCCCAGCTTCCTCTTCCTATGACAACATCCCATCATATGAGGTTTAATACCAAGAGGTGGCTCAACCAATTGATCTTGTCGAAGATCTAGTTGTCACGCCGATGGAATTTGTGGACCCAGTCATCTCGCTTCATGCACTCTCAGGTATTTCGGCCCCATAGACATTGAAGATCAAGGGCTACATTAAACATAGGTCAATTGAGGTGTTGATCGGTAGTGGTAGCACCCATAATTTTATTCATCATAGGCTTGCTGATGAGATCCATTGCTTTGTCCACCCTATTTCTAAATTTCAAATCCTCGTCGCTAATGGTGGTACTATGAAGTGTGGGAGTTGTTGTGAGAATGTCAAACTCCAAATGGGTGATTACCATCTGAAAACCCACATATTCTCTATTTCTATGGGTGGTTGTGATGTTGTGTTAGGCATGGAATGGCTTCGCACTCTAGGGCCGATCACAATGGATTATCAAGAATTATATATGAGATTTACCCAAGAAGCTCACCCCTATACTCTCAGGGGTCTCCTGAAATCATCAACTCTCACATGATGGAAAAACTCTTGAAGAAAGGCCACCATGGTGTGATTGCTCAATTTAATGCCATCTAGGTCACTAAACAAGCCTCTCAGGTAGTTCCTCCTAGCCTGCAACTCATCTTGGACAAGTACCCCAATATCTTTGAGATTCCTACAGCCTTACCTTCTTCCAAGGGTGAGCATGATCATAACATCCCTCTCCTTCTAGGTAGTCAACCCCCCAATGTACATCCCTACAGATATCCCTTTGCTCAGAAAAATTAAATAGAAAAGATGGTATAAGAATGATTGGAGGCGAGGGTAATTCACCCTACTACTAGCCCATATTCTTCACCAGTGGTTATGGTTTTAAAGAAAGAAGGTACTTGGCGCATGTGCCCTGATTTTCGTGCCATGAATAAACTGACCATCAAAGATAAATTTCCCATTCCTGTCATTGATAATTTGTTGGATGAACTACAAGGTGCCTGTGTATTCACCAAATTAGACCTTCGCTTCAGTTATCACCAAATCCGGATGAAGGAGGAAGATATTCCGAAGACTGCTTTCAAAACTCATGAGGGACATTATGAATTCTTGGTCATGCCTTTTGGCCTTTGCAAGGCTCCATCCTCCTTCCAAAGTCTCATTAATAATCTATTGAAACCTTACCTTCCGAAGTTTGTCTTGGTTTTCTTTGACAAAATCCTCATTTATAGCTGCACCCGGGATAACCATCTTCTTCATGCGGACAAAGTCCTTCACTTGTAGCAGGAAAGTAAAAAAGACCAAATGTTCATTTGGCGCCAACGAAGTGGAATACTTGGGGCACATTGTTAGCAAAGATGGGGTAAAAGTGGACCCCCAAAAGATACAATCTATGCAAGAATGTCCATGCCCAATAACCTTAAATTGCCTAAGGGGTTTTCTTGGTCTCACTGCCTATTATAGGAAATTTGTCAACCATTATGGAAAAATTGCTAAGCCCTTGAATGAGCTCCTTAAGAAGAATGCATTTCATTGAACACCTGATGTTGAGCAAGCCTTCACAGAGGTAAAGAGGTCCATGTGTACTACCCCTATCCTAGCAGCTCGTGACTTCAAAAAAACCTTTGTGGTGGAATCAGATGCTTCCGGCATAGATATAAGTGCAGTGCTCACCCAAGATGGTAGACCCTTGGCATTTACTAGCCAAGGGTTGATTGGTCACAATTTGGGTCGATCTACGTATGAAAAAGAAATGATGGACATTCTCCATGCGATGCACACCTGGCGACCATATCTCTTGGGACACCATTTTCAAAATAAAATAGATCACCATATGTTGAAATATTTTTTGGAGCAACAACTATCATCCCTAGAACAAAATAAGTGGCTGACAAAAATGTTGGGTTATCATTATGAAATCATATACATAAGGGCAAATATAACATAGTAGGAGATGCATTGTCAAGAAAATAAGAGGAGGATGGATCCCTCTTTGCTTTATCCTTACCGGTCCCTGCTTGGATTAAAGAAGTGCGCCAAGAGTGGCTAATGCACCAGACTACCTCCAAATTAATTCAACATCTCCAGGAGGACCATAATCCTCCCATTGGATACACTTGGTAGGATAATATTCTTTGATATAAGGATCACTTGGTTCTCTCACCCTCCTCAACACTCAATCCCAGGCTCTTAAATGAGTTGCACTCGTCAGCTATAGCGGGTCATTTAGGCTTCCGAAAGACATATGCTCGTGCTCGTCGTTCTTTTTTTTGGGCATGCATGAAGAAGGATATACTTCAATTTGTCACAAAATGTGAGGTGTGCCAATCTAATAAATGTGAAATGATCAAGTCTCCAAGCGTCCTACAACCCTTACCCATTCCATCTTCTCAGTGGACATAAATCTCCATGGATTTTATAGTGGGCCTTCCTAAAGTCGGGAACAAGTCTGTGATCATGGTGGTGGTTGATCGCCTCTCCAAGTATGCTCATTTTTGTCCCTTACCTCACCCTTTCACATCGGAACTCATATCACAAGTCTTCCTTGATCAGATTTTCAATCTACATGGCATGCCCACCTCTATTGTCTCTGATCATGACCCATCTTTCACCAACACATTTTGGCAATATTTTTTTCAATTGCAGGGCACCCAACTGAACACGAGCACAACTTATCACCCCCAGTCTGACGACGAAATGGAAGTAGTCAACAAATGTTTTGAAACCTACTTGCGTTGTTTTGCTTTAGACAAACAACACCAGTGGGTGCAGTGGCTTCCCTTGGCAGAATGGTGGTACAATACTTTGTATCATACAACCACTAAAATGACCCCATATGAAGTGGTGTATGGCCAAAGGCCACCGACAATCATTACCTATCTTCCTGGCACATCCAAGGTCCAATCTATTGATACAATGATGCAAGGTTGTACAACCACTCTAGCGACAATGAAGGATAACCTCCATATGGCCCAAAATCACATGAAGCAACAGGCAGACCATCATCGTTCAGAAAGGGTTTTCAGGAAGGTGATCATGTGTTTCTCCAACTCCAACATTACAAGCAAACATCTCTCAAATCTTAGGGACATCACAAATTGGCACCTAAGTTTTATGGACCCTACCAGATCATCAAGCGTATTGGTTATGTGGCTTACAAATTGGCCCTTCCTGCTACTTCCAAAATCTATCCAATGTTCCATGTTTCCTGTCTGAAGAAAGTGGTGGGACATAATTGCAAAGTCCAAACCATCCTGCCAGAATTAGATGAAGAAGGTTCCATGTGGCTCCAACCAAAAGCAATCCTCAATAGCCATGAACGTTAGTTGCGTGGACACACTATCAAGGAAGTGTTGATCAAGTGGAAGGACACAACATCAGAGGAAGCGATCTGGGAACTCGCGACCATACTTCAACAATTTCCACACCTGCAGCCTGGAGGACAAGGTTTCTTTTGAAGGGGGAGGGCATGTTAGGATCCGATCCTAACCCCTCTCCATGGGTCATTAGTTAGTAGGATATGTTTTCTATTTAATAAAGGCCGACATTAGTTAATAAGGCCTAATAAATAAAGAAGAATAAGTCAATGTAAGAAGACCTAATAGAAGCTTCTGCTTCTAGAAAGATCTTCCTCTAGAAGTTTCCTTAGAATGAAGAATTAGTATAAATAAGAGTAGGAGGCATTGTATATTTTGTCTTGGATATTATTGTAATAGAGCTCTACTCTGCTGGAGGTTTCCCCCTCGAATAGACAAGTGAACATTGCTATCATAATAAAGTTGTTCATCATGGTGATTATTCTGGTGTTCTTCTGGTATTTTTCTGGATATATCATTATTATTCTGTCATTGATTGCTAGATATTTTATGTTCTACAAATATATTGTATTAGGAATATTGCAAGTTAGAATAGGTGGGTGGCCACCGATATCCATTTGGATAAATCCTCCCCCTTTAGGAAGCAATGGTCTCCATTGCGTTGAGTTCTTGTGGGAGATGGGAAAGCGTTTGCTGAATCTAAACCTGGGTGAGTTGCTTGCCTTTATGGAGACGTTGTGTTGCTTGGCTTGTGGAAGGCTATTGTGAACCTGATGTTGGAGGGGTTGGACCCTTTTAACCAGTCTAACTGCATGAGATGAATGTGTGTAGAAGGAAACTTTGTGCTTTGCTTCAATTTGTCAACCTGCTTTTGCTATATAGAGGGGGCTTGAACCAAAGTCATAGTGGTCATAGTGTCCTTCTGTTCACTTCCTGCCTGAATCGCGAAGAAGCTAAACTTTGTCGTATGAGAGACAAATTTGTTGCACTGTTGTGTCGAAAACAATAGTTGGAACTACCTCTGGTATCCTATAGAGATGATCCCCCATAGTAACAATGACACTGTGAGGTCAAGACTCATAAACATCATGGTGCTTCCACATATATGGATGGCCCAAAAGAACATCACAGACATCCGACAGGGAAACATCACACAATATTTCATCTTTGAATGGCTTGATGTCGTAGGACAAATGACATTATTGACTAACACAAAGATCTCGTCCATGGTGAAGCTACCTGATGTTGTATGGTTACAGGTGTGGTGTTGTTGGCAACTCCAACTGTTTGACGACCTCTACTAAGATGAGGTTCCTTTGGCTTCCTCTATTAACAATGAAATGCAACGGGATGCCCTTCACCCACTTCTGTGAATGGAATAGGTGCTCCCCCTCTTCAGGATCTGTTGGTGCTTCTTGTTGGATTGTTGTGGTTGCGATAATGGCAGTGGAGTTTGCATCAATGATCTGTCACTTCCATTAATTTATGAATCAGATTTTGTATCCAGGTTCAAATTTTTTCTTTGATCTCAACCACCAATGACTGTTTTGAGTCACATTCATCGGTGTTGTGCCAGGGGATTTTGTGGAAATCGCATCACTTTCCAGTGTCATTCTTCGTCTTTCCCTTACCCTTCTTTTCCTGTGTCTTGGACTGGTTTTTGGGAGGCTGTTTGTTAGGGTCGTTCTTTATCATACTTTGGTTGTTGCGGATTTTCAGACCCGAACTCTCATTTGTTATGGTGCTTAAATTTCTACACGATTTTGAAAACATATCTATAAGCAACAACCAACGATGAGATGTCCAGAAACTCCATTTCAGTTTGGATGTACCTGTGTAGAGCCCCATGGTATTTCAGAACCAAATGTCGCTTAGAATATTTGATACCCAGCTTGGTGTGCAAGGTATGGGTGAAATATGGCACTGCTTGGCCCCTCTCTTGATGCA
>SNQJ01S0020911.1:2160-23380 GCA_010110895.2 Picea sitchensis
AGATACTGTGTCTGGGGTAAGGTGTAGTTGTCTTTCCAAGTTGCCCCACCAGTTTAAGGCGTTGTCTCTTAACTAAAAAATTGTGATCTTTGCCTTCAAGTTGGACGCATAGTCCCTTAAGGAAAAACACCTTGTCATGCCTTCCAACCATGCTTCTGCGCGTTCACTGGCGCGACCTCTGACAAACTCCGGAAGTTTTATCCTCTGCAACTCTCGTGTGATGTCGTCAGGTGGAAGTCCTCCCCCTGAATCCCTTGAAGCTTCTGGATTACCCGTTCCAGATGGTGGGTGTTCCACTTCAGTCCCTGTCGGTTGGTGCCCCTTTAAAGTCTCGTTAATGGCTTCCAACGAGCGTAGTATGAGGGCTAGTTCGGGCGATGGTGGTGGTGTTGCTGGTGGTGTTGGTGGTGCCCATGAAGATGCTCCTCTTCCTTGACCCCTTCGAGTCCTGGCCATCTCGTATACTTTTACCTACATCACCCCAAAGTTGTCAGGGTGAGTTCAAGGACGTTTCAAATTGGTGCTACTTAAACTTAGAAACAGGGTTAGGCGTAATTTTTCTTTACTTGTCTGTAAACAGACGTTACTCCATTAGGGGATTGTCTAGGTTTGGGTTAGGATTAAGCGTCTAAGCTTGGTTAACATCGAACTTTAAGGTAGATTAACCTTACACTTAAATAACATAATTAATTTAAAATTATTATTACACTAATTTAACCCAAATTAACTTTACTTTAATTTAAACTAACTTGACCTTATTTATGTATAAATTATTTACACTAAATTATTTAATTTATTTTAAATTATTTTTAACACTTTAAAATATATATAAAATAATTAAATGTACACACAAGGATTCAGGCACGCATGGGTTCCACGTGCTCGCCTAGCTTCCTCAAGCTCCCTCGTATCTAACCCCCAAATTCTACACCTGTCAGCTCTTCGACTCTCTACGCGTCCTTCCTCTGCCTCCACTTTCTCGTCCGCTGGGACTTTCCCCACATCGGTCTTTGTCCAACGCATATCTGCCTCTGCTCTGTACAGAGGTTTCCAGAATCTCCCCTGCCATGGCTCATATCCTTGCCATTGTTCTGAGCACCTTGCTAGCGCTGGGATTTGTTGTATCGGCTGCCAGATCATTTGCAGAAACATAGTGTATTGATATGGTCACTAACAAGATCCAGGACCTGGAGTCCAGTCTCTTTAAAATATTGGGAACCAATCCCAAGTCTGTACAATTTGGGGAGTTCTCTCTTATGTATGGTAAGAGGTACGATTTAGTACCTTCGTGAAGAACGTGGAGTTGATCGAATCAAGAAATTTCATAAACCTTCCTTATACTGTGGTAATAAATGGTAATTTCCTATTATATTTTTTTTTTTTGCAGTGCGAACTAAAATTCTTTGCTTGTAATTCCAGCTCTGTACGGATTTTGGTGTTCTACCTTCGGTTTATTTCTTTTGTATTTACAAATTCATTCATCTGTGTATACCTGTTTTTTATATGTGTATATATATATATTGTTTTATGGGTATACAGGATTGTTCAATTTCCCCAACCGAGCTGAAGCGGCTCTTTGGATTCCCCCCCAGGAATCACTGGTCAATATCCGACCCTCAGGTCTTTCCCATTTCTTCACGGCCTCTGCCCGGGACCGTGCCCAAATTTCCCCCTAGGAATTTTGTTTATCGTGCTTTGGGGTTTCGTAATCCCCAATGCCATGAATTTATGTTCCTTCAAACTCCCGATTGTCGATTCACCGATACGACACTTATGTGCTAGCCCTCCAGGCTAGAAATCCTTCTCATATGACCGTTGTTCCATGTGACCCCAGCCCTATCCTACATCGGAGTTTCGAGGTTCCAATTGTCGAACCTCACAAGTCCTTAGGACTCGCGATTCTTCGATCCCCGATATGCTCCTAGCGCATTAGCCCTCCAAGATATGTCTGTGGTCCACACGGCCTCTCCTTGTGACCGCAGTCTTATCCCTTATCGGGATTTCGGGGTTTCAATACCCTGATACCCCTCTCCACGGGATCCGCGATCCTCGATATGTCGATGCACTTCCTTAAGACTTTAGCCCCTCCTGGCTATGTTCTGGGCCCATACGACCCTTTCCCATGTGACCACCATCATACTCCCTGTCGGGATTCGGGGTTTTGCGACTTCTCCCGACGTGATTTTCTCGTCACCGAGAATCCCGAAATGTCGATCCCCGATATACGTGCGAGCTCTCTCCTCCACGTCACCACTTCCTCGTCGCTCCATCAGGTATCGCGAAATTGCGACTTCTAATGCAACAATTCCTTTGTATGCAGAAAGCCTGAAATGCCGAACCCCGACTCTTTTAGATCCTCGGACACATGTCCCTTAAATCGAACGGCTCCGACCATGTCGGGAAATCGCGGATCGCGATTCCAATGTTCCTAAACATCATGTCCTCGAGATTCACGATTTCCCGATGGGGCCAGACGTCGATGGTTCTTGATGGTTGCCANGATTGTATCGGGATTTTCTCTACGGATTTCCCGACCTCTTACTCACAGAGTTCCTGACTCTTCCCGGATGACGGATACCTGTTGTCCACTTTGACTCTGGTGGTCCCACAATGCTTACGTCACTCTCGGGATATCGCGGATCGCAATTCCCAGCGAAGAGGTTTCTTTGTATTCGAAAACCCCGATTTCCCAATGACTGACCTCCTGTCAGGCTCTCTTGGGTGGCGCTCGATTACTGCCACGCGTCCCTTCAATGGACGACCCCAATTACGTCGGGATTTTGAGACTTCCAATGACCCATTTCTCTTGTCCTCAAGAACTCTGATTTCCCGATTGACGATATGCCGACGGGCGATTGATCTCCGCACATGTCTCTCTTCAACGGACGGTCCAGATCTGATCTCGCTATTTCGAGACTTAAAATGTCTCGACTTCCTTGACCTCGTGAATCTTGATTTCACGAATGTCGATATCCTGATGCCTTCACACATCTCGTCGGGATTTCTCCTCCTGTATCCCTTGAGGACTTAAATCCCTTACAACTCCTAGTAGATCCGATAGTTGTCGGGTATCCTCCCGAGGTCTGACGGCTCAGATCCGTTCTCCGACATAATAGAAAGCTCTGTTTTTGGGATAAAGATATTTGCGTGAGCATTATGTGGTGTCAAAATTTCTCTCTTCGACACGGTTAAAATTTGTATGGGTCTATAGTTCCTGAGATTCTTCATTATTTAAAATTTTACTGAGGCTAATATAGGCAACTAGTTTACACTGTTCCCGCACAATACAAGTCTTCTAAATTTCCTTTTTCCGACTGCGCATTGGCAGTTCCTCATTTAGGTAAGTTCAAGGTGAAGTAGGCCTTTTCAAGGTCTTGCAAAAGTCCTATTGCATTTTATATAGTAGAGTTCGTGTAGTTATTGAATCTTACCCACTTCAAGCCTTAGACATAAGTTTCCCTCGACATTTCCATCGATTTCAGGTGGCTGTCTTACCCGAAAATTCATGGACAAATATTGCTCAAATAAAATTAAATTATCAAATCTCTTTTCCGTGCTCAATATCTTTGTCAGGCTTCTTTAAGTGTATCCATTTTATAGGAAGTGATCCTTCAAACTTTCTGGTTTGCTGCCACTATTTTAAAGGTGTTCCTTTGAATATTCAGACTAACTGTGGTAGCCATATATGATCCAGTTACAGGGTGTTGCCTAAAACGGTTGCTTGTGATATATATGAGACCATTCGCTTGGATAATATAGGGGTGTTATCCTGAGTATATTCTCTGATACTGTATCAGTCCTATTTGGTAAAGCTGAACGTTGCTTGACACAATCTATTAAGACACAATTAACGTGTGTTTCTTACAGGTTAAGCGTGGCTGGAGTTAATCGTTTGGGATTTTGGCCCTTAGGCCCAGATTTCGAACGAAGACGCTCTGATACCATATGTAACAAACAAATATTTCTAAACATCATTTACTTTCATAAGCAATTTATTTCATGAACTGAGATAATAACTTCATAACATAACAACAATCTTCATAATAGCAACTTCAGTAACTTAAATTTATCAATGAATAATGATTTCATGGTAGAATGAAATAAACACATAGTTTAACAAATTACCTGGTTCTGATGCTAATTTATGTTGCCTTGTTGTTGCCTTCCTGCTACCTGATACACAGACCAACCCAGCCAGAAACAAAGAATAACTGCCCAAAACTACTGTCCTCCCTACCAACTAGGAAAACTACCTAGCCCCAGGATATCTACGGATATCCCGACCCCCGTGCCCAAAACCTCCAGCAACTCGGTGCCTTAACTGATCAAAGGCCACAGCCAGAAACTCTCTGCTCACAGCAAATCTCATAGTCCTTAGAATCCCTCCCCCTCATCCTTTGTCCGAATCATCCTCCTCTTCCCGTCAACCTTCCTTCTTCCCTTATTCCCCTTCACCAACCCATGCAGTTACTTCTTCAACCACCCCCCTACATGTCCCTTATCCCTCCTTTAATGTTTTATCTTCTCGGGATGAACAGGTTATCCCTTGTTGGGTACATAACCATATTATAACATATATCACTGATCTCTTAGATTTATTTCTCAGGTCATTAAATGTAATTTGTAGTAAAATATATAATTAATTAATCACTATTATAACCTTTAATTAACTGATAATTCACTTAATTAATATCATTAGATCATCTTTGTTTAATTAATAACTTGTTACCACAATTAATCCCCTAATTAGATTTACTTTATAATCTTTAAACATTTATCTAACTAGGGTCGTTACAGCTAGGACCTAGTTTTTCTTAAACAACGAATGTTCCCAACTATTGGGCCCTTTGCTTTTGTATTTGAAGTTTTGAAAGAAGGACTATAGTCCCAGTTTTGGTTAAACATGATTTGTGCAAGATACAAAAGAAGCTGGACAGTGGAGCATGTAAAAGAAACAAAAATTGGTTGCGGAAAGGGATAATGCAATGCCAACAAGGACAAATCAGTTATAATAGAACAAGAAAGCATGTGAGCCAAAAGCCAGAAGATCCCACTTAGCCTATATGTATGAGATGCATAAGATTGTAAAGGTTAGATGGGTTATCTTATTTATATGATATCGAGGTGCAGAAAGATTAGAGGTTTTATTAATGTAATTGGTACATAGTTTTGGGGAAAAGGGTAGATAGAGCTCTACGAAATGAGTCTGGAGCCTGAAGTTTGTAACAAAGTACTAATTTCTATCTCTGAGATTGTATCTGATAATCTCCGATGCTAATATATATAGAAGGACCCAAAATTTTGAAATACAATGTGTCATTCTGGGTTTATGCTTATGCGTTGTATCTTTATAGTAATTCTTTATGCTTGATAAGTTCTATATGATGTCTCTATGTATGGATGATTTTCACAACTTAAGTATCTTTAGTTATTGTATACATGATTTTAGATCTGTTGTGTAGTTAGTTTATCTTGCGCAAGATTGTGGTGAATCTTGAAGGTTCCAGGAACCCACCTAAGTATTCTCCTTGCCCTTTCATATTCTTTTGTCTTGGTTGCACTTCGGGTGAGACTTCTTCTCTTCAGAGGACTTAAAAATGTCAGTGCTCTAGACTACTCGATACCTTTTGTTGGTAACCTGAGAAGGACCCTAGTCTTATCAATTCCATGCCAACAAAATGGTTCCATTGTCAAAACCTACATTAAAAGGGAACCTGTAGGGAGAATGCTTCTACGGATTCACATATCTAATATTCACCACTGGTGCGAGAGAAATTGTGACGCCTTCATATGGAAATAAGTAGAGTTGATAGGAAAATCTATGAAAGATACATGGGAGGTAGTCTTTTACTTAGAAAGATCGAGTGACCGGTACGAGATATTTTGGGTTAAGTTCCCAGAAGAAATTTTCCACTGGATAGATAGGCTCCAAGAAGCTCCAAAATTCCAAGAACGAGTCAATAAGACCTGTTCTTGGGATACAAAAAATATCGTAGCACTTCATCGGATGGATATCCTAGGAATGGAAGAAATCTATTTATGGGTCAATACCACATTAGAATGATACATTATCGAGTTTGTAGCTAAGAATCATTAATCGTTTTAACAAGTAGAATAAAATTTCAATAAAGATGCAAGGTGAAGACTGTTGAGAGAAATCCTCCTGTGAATTAAGATTTTTTTGATGGAAGAGGGGATGTTGACTATGTCCCTGATTGAGATGGAAATGTAAACATCCTCTCTTGGGGTGGGTTGAGTTTGGGGTGGAGTCATGGCCTGCGAGAGGGGAGAGGGTTCTTTGACAAATGATGGAAGCAACAAGAAAGGATTCAAGAGATGAGCGAGCCTTGAAAAGAGTCACCATAGTTGAGAAGGGATGGTGTGGTAAGATAAAGAAAGAATCAAAATAGTCGGAGAAGTTACGGAAAGAAGTTGGACCAGGAGAAGTAGAGGAAGGACAGATGGAAGAGTTGTGAAAGATGAGAAGACAGGAAAGACTAGTTAGTCAAAGATTAAGTGCAAGAGAAGCGCAAAGAGAAAGAAGTCCCCAGGAGGGTGGACAAGAAGGAGAAGGTGTAGAAGAAAGGGAGAAGGAAGTCGACATGTATTGAAAAAAAATGAGAATATTTATCCCTGATGCCAGGAAAGATCGGGAATCTGGTCGAAGAAACCACTCTAGAGGATGAGAATGAGACACCCCATATCAAAGAAACCTGCCCTGAAGGCAGTGGTGCCAATCCCGAATCACCCATACCCCAAGTGTCTTCTATACAAGTGGTAAACTCTATACTACGTTGTTATGTTATTTATGTTCCAGTACAACCAGTTAGTTAGTCATAACTGGGAAGCGCAAGTACTGGGAGGATATTGGGATCCCCTGGTAGGTCACAACCATGCCCGTTAGGTTTTATTTTAGTAAGAGAAGTAATATCAGCAATGGTTGGTAACGTGGTGTGTTCGATTGCTTAATACCCAGAGTTATGGGGTAAAGGAGACAAAGATGTTGAGCAACATTGGTTCTTTTGTGAAGCAATCTAGAGGTCCAAAGGTACTCCGGATGCGAATAAATTTGTTAACTTCCAGAATACCTTGAGAGGTCATTCTCTCAAATGGTACATGAAGTTTATTGAGCCAGGAGTGTTGAGAATGCAAGTTCAAGTGTTCACACTTGACCAGGTATGAACCAACTTCATAGAGGATTTTAAGATACCTTAGTCAGAACAACAAGCTCTGTCTGAGTTACATGAAATTCAACAAAGGGAAGGTGAATCAGCCTAGGAATATATCCAGAAGTTCAAATATTCTATAGGGAGGTTAGTGCATCCAATTTATGAGGAACATCAAAGAGAATGGTATATCCATGGATTTCTACCTCTGATACAGATTCTGTTAACGCAATAACGGATAGCCACTTTGAAAGATGCCATGGAATGATCAATGACGATTGAAGCCATGGTAGGATATCCATGGATTATGAGAGTGACCAGACCCCCAACAGATGAAAATTTGGTGCAACAACAAGGGAAATATCATCTCTTACAGAGAATATTCAAGAATTGACGATACCCAGGCCAGGACGATCGCAAGTATGGTGTACCAAATGTTACATAGAAGGACATATGGTGAACAAATGTACACAAATGAGGGGAATGGGACCTCCTAAGAATCTGATTTGACCCTCTTCATGACCCACAGGAGGAGTTTCACAAGTGGCCACGAATTTACCATTCCATAACCCCACCACATATAATGTTTTTCTAGGTAATCAAGCAACACTAGCAGTTCAATATTGCGATATTTTCTTAATCCATGGGCATGGGCCAAGACAGTGCCCCATTATTCAGAAGTATTCCACAATATTTAATATTGTGCATATACCACACATGCTACAAATTAGTGTAGACAATTGGATGCACTTGTGGACAGGATGGATCAAACATCATTTAGGGTGAATTAGGTGCCTCAAGAACTAGGAAGAGGTCAAGGAGGTGGAGCCAGAGGAGACTTCTGGTGAGGAAGAACTGGGGGAAGAGGACCAAATAGATGCTACAACTGTGATGAGAAAGGCCACATGGATAGAGATTGTCCTCATTCGAGGCATCCAGGGTTCTTTCATTGCAAAACCAATGGGCACACAACTGAATAATGCCCAGAACTGAAGGGTTCTGTAAATTGAAAAAGAACAACAAATGAAAGAAACAACAAATGTTAATTAGCGGAAGGGACAACAAATGTTAATTTAAGCGAAAGGGACATCAAATGCTAATTTAAGCAAAAGGGACAGCGCGTGTGAAAATGATAGGAACTGTCAAGAAGAAAAATACAACAATGGAGACTGGAACAACAATTGATAACATTCAAATGAAGCACCTATCTTCTATAAGCAAACGGCATAAAATCATTAACACACTTATGCATTTATCTTAACTATTGCAAAAGAGATTTAAATCACATAGCATAAATCAAACTAATACAATTATAGATTGAAAAAGTAACTCCTTCAGAGTGAGCCCTCGATCCTCAGAAGAACTGTTGCTAGAAACTCAGTATGCAAAAATGATGAAAACACTCAAAGCTTATATTAATTCCATAACTGGTACAACATTTACAAAAACTACTTGTACAAAGCAATTTCGAGTTCTGAATACTTGGAAAAAATTCTTAGATGATCCTTTCCAGGATTCGTTACTCTCTATATATTACAATGGCATGGGTAAATTAAGCTATCTTGAGGATCAAGAGATCCTCAAGATTTCTTTTACTATTTATAAAGTTTACAAAATAGAGAATTAATCTCCCTCGAACTGCTTTGTGCCCAATATCTTCAACCTCCAATAGTCACATCTTCAAAATCTCCTTAGCTATCTTGGGTTTAACAATATTTATCCATTCCTGTAATAAAATCAAACAATTTCAACCGTATTTTAGAATTTATTTAATATTACTCAATAATATTTCTAGAAGATATTTCAATCATTTTCTATCCTAATTATTCCTAATTAACAGAAAAGTCAATCAAGATTATATCATAAATCGTGGGAATAAGGAGGATATTTGTACCTTTTTCACAACTCAACATACCCCCCAGCCTACCTTCTTGCATGTCCTCGTGCAAGCTGAGATCTTACATGTAAAGAAGTGATGTTGTAAGGAGGAAATTTTGGTTCACCAGGTTCCTTGAACCCATTCTTGCATTGAGCTCTCCAAAAGTAGCTTCTTCCCTCTTCCTATTAATTTGATAATCTCTCTGGTAACCCTCTAGAGGAAATGAGATAATAGGGGGATTATATATGCACCCAATCTAGGAAGGACCTTCTTCCTGGATCATTCTGGTATACCTTTCCACTCTAAAGGTACCTACAAAAACGTTTTTGAAACCAAAGGGTTCCCTACTCTTGACTTCATTTGGGGAGGCATCTCATCTTAACTTGGAAGCAACAAGAGCTTCTTCTTTAAGTTCCCTAAAATGTACTATGCCTGAATGTATAACCTGTCGGTGGATAGGGGCTAAAGAGTCCACAACCCCTTCCCTTTTCATGAATGTTTTGTGTCGCATGATGGTTGGGAAGGATTTTGAAGGTTCCCCTCTAATGCAGAGATCTAGCCCAGTCTCCCTCTTCATGAAGGTCTTGTGAGATTTAGCCGACCTGATTTGATTTTTAGTAAAGGACATGAATGCTTGAAACTGTATATCCCCAATAAAAGGGCTAGGGTTCTCTTTCCTGTTATCATCCAAGATGAAGTTATGGAGGTATAGCTCACACAGAAAATATTGCACCTTCTCTTCCTGCTCTCTAAAACATGAAATAAACTCAGAGACAATGGTGAATTTAATTGACTTACCTACTCTAATAGATTTCACCCTCAACAACAAATAACTCTCTAATAAAAACAAGGTATAATTAGTAGAAGGAGACCTACAATCTATTTCATCAGTGTAGACATCACAAATTTATTTGATTTGCTCCAAAAAGTTATCTAATTGGCCTTGTATTTTCTTTGTATTCCCTTGAACCCTAGTTAGCTTAGAATAAGTCTTGTTTTATGTTGCTGACATGGCTTTAATTTATTTAAAAACTCTTTGATGTTCTACAATGGTGACCATTTCATCTCTGCTTTGAGTCAGGGCTTGTTGGGCTTGCACCAACTCTGCCTCTAACCAGTTAATGAAAGCACTTTGTTCAGGAGATTAAAATGCTTACTCAGTTTGATAGGTTGTCTCTTCTATTGCTAGGACATATGTTTGGGTTTCTACATCAATGGTCTACAAAGGAGTAGGAAAATTTGCGGGAATCACTTCCTCAGGTTGAGAATCTGCTTCTTCTAGAATTTATGGTTGAGCTTCCATTTCATGTGCCTCCCAAGGAATCTGTTCTTCATTTTGGATAGCTTCTTCCTTTTTTACTGGAATATCAGTTTGAGGTTCCATTTCTATTGTTTCTTCAATGACATGAAACTCTATTTGTGTTCCAACATAACTTGTATGGATTGTCCTCTTTGGAAGTGGGTTCCTTCCCTGTGTTCTAGGCATTTTAGACTTTTTCCTTTCATATTCCTTGTCAGATTCCTCCAGTTGTTTCCTTAATTCTTTAATTATTTCTTTGAGTTTACCAACTTTCTGCATTAACACTTTGATTTTTTTAACCCTCTTTCTCAACAACTTGTTTTCCTTCATTAATTTATTTATTTTATTGTGGCCTTTGTCTGTTGTTTTCTATTTATGAGTAATTTCAAGGTTTTCCTCATCTTGATCAACCAATGATTGTTCGCCTATTTACTCTGTGTGTTATGTATGCTCTACAACATTGTTTACCTCAGGTTGTTTTGTATCTCCAGGGAATGTCATTTCTATGTCAGGGGGATCCAAAGCAGGGTTTGAAAATGAAGGTGGTGCTTGGTGTTCTTCTGACCTGTTTCTGTCGTTTTCAATTGATGTCCCTAAATTCCATAGAACTTGAGCCATTTCCACCTCATATCTTTTGAAAAATTGTTCTGTAAGGCATTCCAGTGATGGCTCGGTATCTTCCTGAGTGTTTTCTTATGGGGTTTGTTCTATCTGTTCGATTCATTGAATATATTCCTGTGAGGGATGCTCTGTCTGCATCATTTCCTAGGTTTCTCCAGGCTGTTGTGTCTATTTTCTTCTTCTTTTCTTCTCAGTGGGGGTTTTAGGGACACCAATTGTCCTTTTTCTCTTTTTCTTTGAAGTTTCTGCCAGCGAGGACTGAGTTTCTGCTAGTGGGATGGCGTCTTCCACATTCTCTTGCTGAGGTAATGAAACTTATACTTGGGTATTGTCTCTTCCTTCCCAGGTTGTCTTAATTTTAGGCTGGAGTAATGGAACTTCTACTTGAGCGGTGTCTCCCCCTTCATGTGTTGCCTCAATTCCCTGTGGTGGGTTTTCATGATGCAATTCAGGTTGTTCCAGTTGTAGAGGCCTATTGGCCTCGATTAGATCACCCATGGTTATTTGATTTTGACTTAGGGCCCTATTTACTATCAGTTTTACTAATCCATGGTGGCTAATGATAGCAATAGGATCTTTAGCCTTCTGCGTTCTTATAGCAACGTCATGTAACATGGCATTTAGGATAAATGGTAAAGTTATTACTAACCGATGTTTGAGTGTTGCTAACAATATGAGGTGGCGTGGCTAGATCACATCATACCTTCCATCATAGGTGATATACCTTTGTATTACACCTACCAGCTCTTTCCATGGCTCACTGAGAGCGTTGGGGTTAATTCCCTTCCCTTTTTATCAAGTTCTTCTCCAGGATATATGAAAGATTCCACGACCTCTTTGAGCGATGTATATCTTCCCATCCACTGTATTCCTATGTTGGGAAGGCTTGTAAACTCTTCTATGATTTCCTTAGTGACCGTAATTCGTACATTTCGAACCATGGAAATTCCTCCCTGCAAATTATGGAAAACTTTGAGCGTGATGTTCGTGTCATATCCTTAAAACCGATTGAAGTACTTTGTCCACCCCAGACGGTGTAGGATTTATCTTGCCTGCTTAGTTACCTATAGTAATGTGGGCTCCCAGTGCACACTTTGGCTACCCATTTTTTCTTTGAGCATGTGAGGGAAACTATCATTCCTTGTTGCAGTTTAAACAACCAGTATTTGAAACAATAGAAATAAAAAATATAGAACATCATTGTGTATAAAAATGTGAATTTTTCTCGTTTACTGCACTTATTGTAATCTATCGGTAAATTTGTTGAGCATCTGCCCCCCATAAATGGAAAGGTCAATCTCGATTGCCAAAATGTACGAGTGTAATAATGGCAGATTGTTCATGTGAGGTGTCATTACTATGCCTCGGACGCCGCTAGAAAGACAATCATTAATAACTTTTCAAAAATCACTTTAGTGGTAATTATGATAATCATCACTTTGTGTGGGAAATTCGAATTGTCATACCTATGTTAGAAACCGTTTGAGGAAAAAAATTTCGAATAATTTTAAATTTGTTCATGTGTTTTAAAATGTTCAACATATCATAACGTTGTTACTTTCCCTTGTTTATTGGATACAACCAGAATGATAGCCTCATTGTTTAGAAAAGGAAATCTAAGAACACACTAAAACTTGGCATATTTAAGTTAAACTTCGATACCACAGGCAGAGCCACCACTGCCAACAAGCATCCATAGCCTCGAGAGGGTTTCCTTTTAGCCCATAGATGAGCCCATATCCTTAATAAATAGTTTGAATTGTATTTTCCCAAGAAGACCATTATCTTGGTTTGGTAGCCAAATGATGATAATTCCACTCACTAGATCATAACCTAAGTGAACAAGTCGGCTCGTGGTGATACCTCTTGTCCTTTGATGAAAAAACATGTTAAAGGTCATTGACCTGGTGTGGTAGCCATAGTGGGAATGTCACTTATGTTATTATCTGATTATCATGGTGGGTTGGCTCATGATGAGACCCCCTATCCTTTGTGGGGGAATTTTATTACTTTGTTAAAAAATTCCTTTTGTTTTGATGATTTTTTTTTTTTAGGCTTTATCAAGGGAGGCTCATCTACTCCTTAAGAGTGAGGGATGGCATAAGAAGTGTAAGAATTCCAAGTAATAATGTGTTTGTGATTCCTTATTAAGATATGAAATAAATTATCATTCAAGTATATGTAGATGTATAGGGGAAAGAAACTAATTATGGTGGTTAATGAATTGTAAACAATTTTTAGGATGATTCGGAGAAATTAATCCAAAAATAGTTTGCTAAGGTATCTTAAATGATCCACACAAAATGAAAAATCAGAACTAGTGCTGATGAAAATGGATTAGTGAAGGTCATACCCAAAGGAGTGACTGACATAATAATGGCATGCTTTGTTAAAAACAAATCGTGATTTTTTGAGAAAAAGGAAGAACAATAAAAAAAACGTGGAAGGAACAACAGTTGTTCCTTTCGAATGAACAACACTATTGAAAAGGAACAACAATAATTATAAAGGGAACAACAATGTGACAGAAGGAACATCAATCGTTATTTCAAATGGATGGTATTACCTACGAAGGGAACAACAATCGCGCGAAGGTGACAATAATTGTTCTTTTCAAAGGAACGACAATCGTATGCAAAGGTGACAACAATTGTTCTTTCCAAAGGAACAATAATCGTTTCATTTTAAATGAACAACAACGATGATGTCCAAATTTTTAACCATCTAATTAAGTGATTGGAAAAAACTCTGACATACATTTTTGTTTTAGTGAATCTATGATTGATTAGTCATCAACTAAATTCATTCAATTTGTATGGGTAAGTTTATTCGATAATCGAAGTATTGGATGGTATGTTAGTATCATGCAGACATGTTCATCTTCTTGTGAAAATAGGGTTTATATTTACTGAATTTTTGCAAAGTGAGATAGGAGAAAGGAACAAAAAAGAGTGCTAATTATATTCATTACAATCATCTTTTCTAGTTTTTACTTTATCAAGTGACTTTTCTTAAATGTAAATACTAAAAACTCAATCAAATATGTAAAGATATCTATATACAATATGTACAGTGTTGATAAAAATCGTCATTTATGAAGTTGAGGCTATTGGGTTACCTTCTGAGCCAGCTAAAATCTAAACAATAGGGTCCTTACTTACTTATTGGCAGAAGGATTCTTTTGAAGGTGGTTGATGGTAGAGTTGTAGCCGATGTCCATTTACCAGAAAAGAAGAACCAAACCCGTCGATGGTAACTAAAGTGATAGTGCCATTATCATGAACTTCATTAATTTCATATGGTCCCAGCCACCTTGTCTGTAATGTTCCAGGAAAATCCTGAAATCTGGAATCATAGAGAAGCGCCCAATCACCTTTCTAGAAGGATTTCTTCCTAATATGTTTATCGTGTCAGTTATCTCTCTGTTGATGAATAAAAGCTGTGCGCTCCAGGGTGGACATGCATTCTTCGTCCAACTCATTGAGCTACTGTAGGCACTGTTTATGTGCCTCTCTAAGATCTAGTCCAATCTCCTGGGCCATCCTTAGAGTCTTGATATCAAACTCAATTGGAAATATAGGTTCTTTAACATCAACTAAATGATAAGGAGAGTAGCCAGTGGTGTTACGCCACATTGTACAATAAGCCCATAAGGCATTTGGAATCTCGGTTGCCCAATTCTAACGATTTGTTGAGACTGTTTTTTTCAATATTTGCCTCCAAGACTTTATTGGTGCTTTCTACTTGTGTGTTTGTATGTGGGTGGTATGGGGAAGTAACTTTGTGTTTAATATGATAATTGTTCAGGGTGGTTGTGATTCTATGAGCTGTAAATTGCGACCCTCTGTTAGTGATTACTTCCCTGGGTAATCCATAGCATACAAATAATTTGAAAATAAATTTAATGACTACTTCCTCTGTTGCGTTTGACAAGGCTTCTGCCTCTACCCATTCGGTCATGTATTATGTTGCTACTAGTATATAGGCCTTATAATTTGACTTCGGTTTGAAGGGGCCAATGAAGTCTAGTGCCTCAGGGCTCATCATGAAATGCCTTCAGTATGTCATATATTTAGTCATCTCTTACACATGTTCAGATCTGGAGATCAACCCATTTGTGGAAAATATATCTACCAATCCAGGTGAATCATGTACTATGTTGAACGATCAGTTTCCTTTCCCTCGATGATAGGTGTGCTGGAAGTTTCCCAGCTGCTAGGTAATTTTCCACATCAGCGTACCAAGGTGGCTTAGTATTGACAACAAATAGATGTTCGTCTAGAACTTGGTCTTCAACTATCAAAGAATCATCTGTCTTGGGTACGCGAGATAGGAAGTCTGCAACAAGATTCTCTCTTCCAGGTCGATCCTTGATGGTGATGTTGAATTCATGCAATAGAAATAACCACCGAGTAACCCATCCCTTAGTAATAGTCTTATTAGCTAAGTATTTAATAGCAGAATGATCAGTATACAAAATAACTAGATAGCCTGTTATATAGTGGTGAAATTTATTAATAACATGTGTAACGACTAAAAATTCTTTTTCTGTTACTGTATAATTTGATTCAATGGGAGTAAGATTTTTTCTAATAAAATAAATAGCATAATGTTTCTTGTCTTCTTCTTGTCCAAGGACAAATCCTATGGTGATATTTGATGCATCTGTGGATATGTCGAATGGTACTTTCCAATTTGGTCCTCTCAGCATCGGTGCTGTTGAAATTAGATTTTTAAGTCATGTGAATGCCACATCACACTTATCAGACCACTGGAATTCTACATTACCAGTTAAAGCATGTAAAGGTGCAGCAGTTCTTGAAAACATTTCCATGAATCTGTGATAGTATCCTGAAGCACCAAGGAAACTACGTACCTCAGTTTGTGTACGTGGTGTAGGTAGATTAAGAATTACCTCTATTTTTGTTGGGTCTACCTTGATTCCATCTGCAGAAATATAATTCCCTAGTACCACACCTTCAATCATCATCATATGGAATTTTTCATGAATTAAACATAACTTGGTAGCAATGCACCGTTCTAGTACCTTCTCCAGATTGTTTAGAGCTTGATTAAAGTCATCGCCATAAGGGGTGAAATCATCCATGTAAACTTCAAGCCCTTCATTAATTAGATCCAAAAATATGCTCAGAATGGCTCTCTGGAATGTGGTTGGAGCATTACATAATCCAAAGGGAAATACTTCGTATGCAAAGGTACCCTAGGGACATGTGAATGTAGTTTTATCTTGATCTTCTAGGGCAATCTGGATCTAATTATAGCTACTAAAACCATCTAGGAAGGAGAAAAACTTCTTCCCTGCTAAAGTATCAAGGACCTGATCAATAAAAGGTAGGGGGAAGTGGTCCTTCTAGGTAGCTTTGTTGATTTCTCTATAGTTTACACAGATTCTCCATTTCCCATTCTTCTTGGGAACTATCACTAGTGGGGAAACCCACCAACTGTCCAAAAGGGGATATATAAAATCCATGTCCAACAATTTTTGTAATTCTTCTTTAACAACATCCCTGAGGTGGGGGTTCAATCTTCTTTGGGGCTGTCGGATGGGATGAGCATCTTTCTCAATATAAATATGATGTGTGCAAAGTTGAGGATCAATGTCCTTCATGTTAGGATATTCCCAGGCAAAGGCCTGTTGATATTTAGAAAGGATCTAAATCAATTTGTGTTGTTGTTGCTCATTTAAGTTAGCATTAATGTTTAGAAACTTCCTTGGTGAAATCTCAACTGATTTGTTGTTATGGACAATGGTAGTGGGGATTTGTTGTTCCATCAATTCTTCCAATGGATCTCCATGTGCCTCGCTATCTAGAACAACTTTTAGCATTTGGCATGTTGGGTTATTTATAATGGTTGGGTTTTTAATGAAGCTACTGATCACATCATCGTCTAGTTGGTTCTTGAGTCTGAGAGATTCTTCTAGTGTGAGAGGGGATCGTAGATCCTTTTCTGTATATCTAGGTGGTGTCAACTGTGGATGTATGATAGAAGGGCTTGGTTTAGCTGGAGGATACATGATGAGGTTCTTTGTAACACCTCCTCTAGCAATTGTCACGTTGCCCATGCAACATCCTATGTATGCATTTGTTGTTGCAATCCATGGTCTTACCAGTATTAATGGATGTCCATCGAGCTTGCATCTTGGGTTGATAATGAGGAAATCAATTGGATATTCCCAAGAGTCAACCGATATTGCTATATCCTATAATGTGCCAACTAGTTTAACCATTGATCGATCAACCAATTGTAACATAATTGGGGTAGGTTCGAAGGAGGAAAAACCCAGGTTGTTGCAAGTTTCGATGGTCATGATATTAATGGTTTCCCCCAAATATACTAATGTATTTGGAAAAGAACAACCAGATCTGAACTGTTACTGTGGGATTCCCCAGGTCTACATATTTGACTGGTTCTTGTCTACCTAAAATGAGATCAGACAAGGCTCCTACCATGTGAAGAGTTGATGATGAATTTTTAACTTTCCTAACGGGCTTCTTCCCACATAATTCCTTAATTGTCTTTGCATAAATTGGGATGTCTTGCAGAGACTGCAAGAGTGGGATATTAACATATAGATTCTTGATTTCCCCTACGATGTCAAAGTTGGGATACACAACAGGTTTTTCTATCATTAACCTTTCAGGGAACGGGGGAGGAGGAGTTACATCCTCATCAAGATTCTTTTGTTCGACTGTGTTTCCTCCCTACTATGTTTCTTCCATTATGACCATAGTCGAGGGAGTTATTGTTGGTTGTATATTATTTTGATTCTCCTATCGAGGGAGTTATTGTTGGCTGTATATTATTTTGATTCTCCTACTCTTGGTGTATGTTACTTTCTTCAGGAGAAATTTTGATCCCCGACCACAACCAGAGTTCATTTCACCCTACCGATTTGATTTCCCCATCCACATTCTCAATAATCTACACAAGTTGGGTTGGTCTATTATTAGGATTTGGGTGGGGTTGAGATGGTAATTGAGGGAACAATTGCAATTGAGGGTTATGGGTTAATTGGAGTGGAGCTTGCAAAGTGGGTTGAGTTTGGGGGGGCATTCCCATGGGTTGATTGGTCATTCCCATGGGGCGCTGCCCATTCTGGTTCCAATTGGTTTTTTGGGGAGTTGTGTTGGACCACTGCGAAGGATAGGGGTTGTTGTTTGAATTTTTCCAGGACGAGGTAGGATATTGTGAGTTAGGCGAGGTGGAATTTGCAGCTGGTTGATTCTGCTAGGTGGGATTTGCAGTTGGTTGATTTGGCCAACTGTGATTTGCAACGGGATATTGCTAGGACTGCTAGGTGGGGTTAGAAAATGGTTGGCCCTTCCATGTGTTTCCATAATTTTTCTGTTGATTATACTACCCAGAAAAGAAAGAAAAGGGATCTTGTAGTGTACTTGGAGGTCGGGCCTGCCATTGGCCGCACTGAGACATCAGATATAATGGTTTTGTTTCCTCTTCTACTTCTCTAAAGACATATTTTAGTCCTGGGATTGATGCACATTTCTTTGTTGTGTGATCTTTGGCACAAATGGTGCAAACCTGAACCACATCCAAAGGACATTCCCTCAGACCATGTTTTTCTCTGCATCGATGGAAAAATATGGCTAAATTCTGTTCTACTCCTTCTTGTTTCTGTTTAGCCTGCAAGACATCCAATTGTGTAGTTAGAGTGCTCAGAATGTCAGTTTTGAAATTTTCTAAGAGATTACCAACTTCTGCTCGGGTAATTGCTAGTAATATTTCGATTCCTAGTGAGGGGAGTCTACATCCATGATCTGGTCCGTGTACTTCCACATGAGCATCTGATGCACAATTGAACAATGTTATCATAGGTTTCTTGATAAATATCACCCTTCCCCATTAAGTTCAATGTTTCTACACATTCATCCTTCATTCCTTTTATCAAAGTTGCTTTGAGCACCTCACCTGGTAATGTACCATAAGGAGATATTTGCAAATTGTATAGGAACCTTTCAACATATTCTTCTAATGTCTCATTTTCCTTTGTAATCATTTGAAATATTTCATCTTTTATATCCCTGGTTCTACAATAATCCTGATATTTTTTCAAGAAGGATTGTTTCATTTCATGCCATGAGTTTATAGTTCCTCCTCCTAATCCCATAAACCAGCGCAAAGATGCTCCTTTCAAAGAAGAAGGGAACAACTTTAGTTTTGGGGGTTCAGAGGTGTAGTCGTAACCCTTACATAGGACATCAAAATTCGAATAAGAAAGCATCTGGTTCCTTTGAAATTAATCCATAAAAAGTTGGCATATCTTGTAAGAGGATTTCTTTCATGGGGGCATTGGCAACTAGATCAACTATCAGATATTCCAAAGTGGAAGTTTGGGCTCTTGGTTTATTTGGTTGCACCATTTGGACGAAGATATGACAATAATCTTCAGGAATTTCTTGGCCGGGGTGTTCTATTCGGGGTGATTGATTACTCGATCCCCTAGGGGATTTGATTGCACTACCTCTATCTGGGATTTCAGGTATGCCCTCTCCTATCATAGGATATCTAGGATTAGGTGGTGGTTATGGGTTTTCCTTTGAAACCCCATTGGTCTCCCCTTATACTTCCTCCATATTACAAGAGTTTCCCTCGTCTAAAGGGATGAGAGGTGGAAGATATGTATTTTGGAAAGTTTAGTATGTCCCTTCAGTTATGCTATGAACCTCAGCATGGGCTATAGTTGGTAAAACTTTGTTAATCCCTAATACTAGCTCATCACCTCTTAATTGGGGCATATTAGATTAGTAATGTTATTTTATTTATGTGGGCTTTAGTCCATTAGTTGTAATTATACCTCTTAGTCTCCTATATATATACAAAGGAGACATTTTCATTTGGAATCATCTTGTACTTGAAAATTTAAGTGGGGTAAAAGGAGGTTTCCCCCTCGAAGAGGCTTGTTATTTGAAATTATCTCTTTTTCAAGGCATTGAGTACTTTTTCTGAGGTTTTTCTATGCTATATTGATATTTGGTTCTTAACATATGGTATCAGAGCTCAAGCTCTTGGGCCTCACTGCTACATCTAAGACACCTTGGCATTTTCACTATAAATTGTTTTCTACAACGTTTCAAAAGGAACAACATGGAGGATATTTACTAGACGGATCAAGGTACATTGGGCTAAAATTTCAGCTCCTGAGGCCTTATACTTTCGGAGATACAACCTATACAAGATAGGATTCTAGAATCATCCTAAACTGAGTCATTGTGGAATTTTCAGTATAAAAAAAATTATGTAACGTTTTAAACCCTGAACTCCAGAGGATATTCACAACAATTAGTAAGGTATCTGTGGTAAAATTTTTAGCTTCTGGGTGATCTTAAATTTGTAGATACACCTTGTGTAAGATAAGGTATTTGACTAGTCCTGTTGACTAGTCTCAAGAAGGTGTTTCAGGTACAACAATCATAAATTCTTCCTAGAGTATCCCAATTGAGTGGGACTAGTTTCATTGGATCGTGGAAATCCTGTAGTATTTCTAGTATGCGTTTCAAAATTTTATATCAATTATTTTGTGCGGGGCACGCTATACAAGTGAGATCTCCTGGAAAGGCCAAAAAGAGGTAAGTTGTGGGGAAGTTACCGTAAATTCCACTTGGCACATCCAATTTTGATCAGACCTGTGGCATTGCAGAGAAGAAATATCAAATAACTACATAAAATAAAGTTTCATACCTAGAACAGCTGAAACTTGGGAGATACAACAGAATAAATATTGTCTAGCAGAACCACCTCAAAATCAAGGTTCAAAAGTGATTCTTGGCCAACATGCCACCCAAAAAGGGAACTTCTACACCAAATAAGCCTCTAGACAATCCTACTTGGACTCTTGACGAAGGTGAAGAAATGCGTAGGGACATAAATGATTTACAAAAGAAGATAGTAACAAAAGATGAAATAAAATAGATGGAAGCTAAGTTGGAGGCAAAGATGGATGGTTTAAAAGAGGAGATCATGGAAGTATTGAAAATTTTCATAAGAGAGAAGACACTTGAAAGCGAAAATGCATCCCATGAAATTCATGATGAGGACACAAGGAAGGTGAATCAATAATGGAGAAACTCCAAGTTTGGGTTGAAGACCAACCACATTCCTAAGATCGATATGAGGAAGTTTGATGGGAAGGACCCAATCACATGGATACTTCAGATGGAGCAATTCTTTGATCTACATAATGTGCCACATACACAAAAGGTACGAATTGCTTCT